>OVBE01005651.1:0-21296 GCA_900406425.1 Iberis pinnata
TACTATTAATTAATTTTAAATTACACAAAATATATATATATATATATATATATATTAATATATACTGAGAATATAAAATATATAAATGTAAAATTAATACACTCAATCATTTGCATATATAATCATACTTTTAAAAATAATAGGTTTTACTATAATATATATTTATGAACATATATTTTTTAAAAATTTTATTCAGTATTTATATATTCTTTTAGTTACAAAAATTTGTAGTCATAAATAAATTATTTATTTCATAATATAATTTTTGTGTTATCATAATTTAAAAAATATATTTTATAAAATAACACTTATTATGTACTTAGCGCGAGACATATCTTATATTTAGAGAAAATAAGAAATAAGTTAATAATCAAACATTATTTAATAGATGAACTAGTCAAAAATATGGAATTTAAAAAGGTCTTCAATTTTAATAATATAGATTGGTTCAATATAAGTTTAGATGCTAATTAATCGAAAAAAGCGTAAGAAACTCAAAATATACAAAAAATCTACATAAATCCAAAAATATAAAATTTTGAATAGGAAATAATGAGTCTTAAAAACCTCAAATATAATAAAGAGTTATAAACAAGACCATGAACAAAGTATCAAGCCATTAAAAAAAAAAAAAAGAGATAAGCGTACAAGTTCAAGTTCAACTAAGACAAGGAAATAAGATAAAGTTATAACTTCCAAATTCAAAAATTAAGACTCAAAATTCAATCAACGAAGTTCTGATTTTCAAGTTCACACTTCCAGTTAAACCCGCAAATACATATAGATTAGTTAAATAAAAGATTCATGAAAGTTTAGTAGAATACACTAATATAATGACTAAACAGTATCAAGGAGATAAGTCCTTTATTTATTTAACTTTAATAAGTTATTACACCTCAATAACCTTATTAGCTTAACAACTACCCAAAACCCCTAAATTGTTCTTTCTCACAAGATCAAAAACCTCTCGAACAGAAACTCAACTCTCACCAAAAACCCTAAAAACTTGCGGCTCAAAAGTGTTGATCTTTTCTTCCACTATTGAGTCTTTAAATAACATTAACAACATTTCCAAAACTTCATAAGTTCCTTTTTTCTTCAAACTCGCAAACTTCCTTTTTTTTGTCAGCACCTCAGTTTTTCTTTTCTCGATTGGACCGCCTTAATCTTGACCGCATCTTCCTTAAACCATCTTTGCTTTAATATTGACCGGTTCATGACTTCATGTTCCTTTCAATCTCCCCCTTTTTGATTCAGTTTGATAACCAAGCACCTCTTTAGTCATCATGTTATAATCACAATGCAAACACAGAGCAAACAACCAAGCTACACACATATATGTAAATAGCCATAAACTGTTATGATAATGCCAAAATATTCAGACAATCCATGTTCAAAATATTACAACCATTCAGGCTGACCAAAATAAAAAGTTTGTCTGACACCTAACAAAAACTGAAATGCATAAACACAACAGACATATTCATATTAATTCAGACTTTTAAAAATCTACTTCATCTTCTGCTTGTGGTTCTTGTGGTACTTGATCAGCCTCCTCATGTTCTCCCCCTGCTTGGTAGCATAACTTAATCAAAAATATCCAATAGGAACAAGAAGAAATGGCAAACAAGACAAAGAGACTTACCTGCAAGGGCCTGTTGCAATAGGCGTATAGCATCGAGCATCGCTTTGCGCAAAGGCTCCCCCCGAGTACGTGGAGTGCTGAGACGAGGATCCATTTTGAAGATAGGCACATTGATCAACATTTCTCCAGGAGTAAGAGACACAGGGCGTTGACAAGACAGAACCCAATATACCAGAGAGGGAAATGGAAGATAGTACTTGCTGGCAGGCTCATAGCCACGATGCAGAATCAGAGAGAAAGCCAGTCAGCCAAAATTGATAGGAAGCTTCTGATACAACCGATAGAGCAACCGAGCACGAGTGCGACACATGTAAGTCGCATTCTTGGTAGGCAACCAATTGTGACAACAGATTTTGTACAATGCAGACTTGTCAGGTGCAAAATGAGTGATACGCAAAGTGACCCAGCTACGCATGCGACCATCAGAGAGAAAACTAGCAAGATCATCATCAGCAACAGCCAGACCAACAGCTTCACTTGCCTTGTCATCAATGTCTGGGAGACCAAAGGCCTGATTAATCGTAGTAGGCGACAGAGTGTACTGATGACCGCATACCCAAACCGGAATGGACAGGGAGGTTGTCTTAACCGCAGGAAGATGTGCCCAAAATTCAAAGACCAAGGACTTGACATACGCAGGGAGACCAACGAGAGTACTGATACAACCAAGAGCACGAAGCAGCGGTTCAATCACCGGAGGAAGCACCATCAAATCAACCTTGCGTTCTTCAAGAAGCGTAATAGTATAAAAAATATCAAACATGTCATGTGCTTGGGCAGAGAAGAACCGAGTCAAATCTACGATTGGTTGGGCAGAGGAAGGGGCACCACGAGTGCGAGTACGGGTGCGACGAGATGTATTACCATAAGTAGTGACGCGCCTTTTGTGTCGAGTGACAGGTACAGGTGGACTCGGTGCATGCACAGGAGAAGGCACAGGCGTTGGAATTTTGGGTGCAACAGGAACAGATTCTGACGGAGTGTGGAACGCAGGAACTGGAGATACCGGAGGAGAAGTCACTGGTACAGTAGTCTGCTCATCATAGAGAACCAAGGGCAACGAACGAAAATCAACAGTTGTGGCTGGTGATGTGACAGGCGCAGAGAGATCAAGATGCCTTGGGGACTAAAACGACTTTCGTGAAGAGGAATCAGAGACCGACATTGCAGAGGATTGAGCAACCAACCTTGAAATTCCTGAGAGAATTTGTCCAATACGCCAAGTGACTTGAGGAACTTAAGACCAAAAAGTTAGGTTTTGTAGAGACTTGGAAAGTTGCGACTGTTCAAGTCATGAGACAACCCTAGAACTGAAGAGTTGTCTTCGCGCCTTTAGGTGAGTAAAAACCAAGATGGGCCAGTATTTGTGTCCACAGAAAATTCAGCATAGGCCCAGACATAGACCGCAAACCCCTTTTTGAACTAATCACACCATGACAAATAATTATTTTCTTGTTAGGGACATGTTTTTCCTGTGAGCTACACATATTTAAAACACACAAAGATATTAGGCAACCACGTAATATATCAAGAAACTAGAGAGATTATGAGGATAAATAGAAACTTTAGAGCAATAAGGGCTGTGCACGACATCTACCAAACCACCAGACAATAGGTGGTGCACATGAGACAGACCAGGAGACACAACATTGGATACGAGATGAGTTTCTAACAGAGGCTAGTCTTTCACACTAGCATGCCTTAATCAAACAATACACTCGTTTTCAACCTTCTGAGATTACACAAGGCAACTGGAATTTCTTTTGGGTAAGCACATGCTGGAGCATTATCTTTTGACTTAACAAATGCTCAAATGAATGATTATTGATAGATCCTCAACATTGCTTTTGTTTTCCCCTTTTTTTTGTTAAGGTGTAAGCATATAAGTGTGATACCCTCAGCTCTTTGACCTCATTGTGATAATCTCAACTGTACGAGTGATCATATATGATGGCATGACAGGTAGCTCTTTTCCTCTGTTCATCAAGTTAGTTAGTAAGAACCTTTATCATATTGTGACTCCCAGTCATACCTCAGTGGTGCAGTGCAGAAGTTTTAAAGCTCACATACCCCAATAGACTTGCGGAGATCCACATATCTATTGAAATCTAATGGTTTGGTAAAGATGTTAGCTAGTTGAAGTTCTGTGCTCATATGTTCTATCATCACTACTTTGTCTTCTACTAGTTCTCTAATAAAATGGTGCCTTATATCAATGTGCTTTGTTCGTGAATGCTGCACAGGATTTTTCGAAATATTAATGGC
The DNA here is from genome assembly GCA_900406425.1 of Iberis pinnata. Taxonomy (NCBI): domain Eukaryota; kingdom Viridiplantae; phylum Streptophyta; class Magnoliopsida; order Brassicales; family Brassicaceae; genus Iberis; species Iberis pinnata. Next base: position 3,911 of record OVBE01005651.1, read on the forward strand.
ACTTTGATTGTCACAGCGAATCAGCATGGAGCATGTGGCATATCCATAGTTATTGCTCATTTGTTTCATCCACAATAACTGAGTACAACAGCTCCCCAAGGCAATATACTCAGCCTCGGTAGTGGACAATGACACACAGTTTTGTTTGCGACTCAACCAAGCAATTAAGTTGTTACCCAGAAAAAATCCTCCACCACTGGTGCTTCTTCTATCATCTAGACTTCCTGCCCAGTCAGCATCACAATATCCTGCAAGATTTGGGTTGCTGTCTTTAGTGTAGTATAACCCGAGATTTAAGGTTCCTTTGACATATTTCACAATCCTCTTTAGTGCTTTAAGATGAGACATCTTTGGTTGAGCTTGATATCTGGCACACACACCCCCACACCAAGACTAATATCAGGTCTGCTTGCTGTAAGATACAACAGACTCCCAATAATACCACGATATAACTTTTGAGCTACATCTTCACCAGCTTCATCTTTTGATAACTTGCACGTAGTGCTCACTGGAGTTCTGGCTATCTTGCATGTGTCCAATCCAAAATGTGACACCAAGTTCTTAGCATATGTGCTCTTTGAAATAAATATGCCATCATCTTTATGTTGAACGTGCAATCCAAGAAAATACGTTAGTTCACCGCACATACTCATTTCGAATTCTTGTTTCATACACTGAACAAAATTAAGCACAAGTGATGAGTTAGTGGACCCAAACACTATGTCATCCACATAGATTTGAACCACCAAGATATCACCATCTTTTGAACCACCAAGTGCGAAGGTTTCATCAAAGTCAATTCCTTCAATTTGGGAGTACCCTTGAGAAACTAGCCTTGCCTTGTTGCGAACCACATGACCAGTTTCATCAATATTTTTCTTGAATATCCATTTGGTACCTACCACATTCACATTCTCAGGTCTTGGAACCAAAGTCCACACATCACTTCTTGTAAACTGCTCCAGCTCTTCTTGCATTGACACTATCCAGTATTCGTCTTGTAATGCTTCCACATGTGTCTTTGGCTCTATTGATGATATGAAACATGAGTACCCCACCATTTCTCTAAAGGTGATTTGCTTCTTTCTGGTTATTCTCCCATCAGTTACATTACCAATTACATCCTTTCAGAATGATTACGATGTACACTTGGATTAATCATCTCCTGTAGTTGCTCAGAAATCACTATGTTCTCACTATCTTTAGCATCATCTAATGAATGTGATTGTTGTTCAACTGAAAGTTCCAGTCTTGTGATCCCTTTAGAGATGTGTTGTAGATCATCAAACACAACATTCACCGTTTCCATCACAGTTCTGGTTGTTTTGTTAAACACTCGGTAAGCTGTGCTGACAACAGAGTATCCCAAAAAGATTCATTCGTCACTTTTGGCGTCAAATTTTCCCAATTGATCCTTATCATTGAGAATGTAACATATACATCCGAAGACATTAAAGTAATTCACACTGGGAGGTTTTCATTTCCATAATTCATACGGAGTGGTGGATGTACCTTTTCTAACATATACCCTGTTGATAATGTAACATGATATGCTCACATCTTCTGCCCAGAAATGCTTTGCTACTTGGTTTGCATGTAACATGGCACGTGCCATTTCTTGTAGAGTCCTATTCTTTCTCTCTACTACCCCATTTTGCTGAGGTGTCCTAGGCGCAGCCATACGATGCATTATCCCCTGATCAGCACAAAATTTTTCAAACGTTTCATTTAGAAATTCACCTCCTCTATCACTCCTGGTGCTTTTGATAGGACCTTTTTCATTCTTAAGCTGGAGTGCTAATATCCGAAAGCTCTCAATTGTTTCGGATTTTTCTCTTAGGAATCTTACCCATGTGTATCTAGTGTAATCATCTACCAATACAAAAATATATCGTTTTCCAACTATGCTTTCAACTTGAATAGGCTCCATTAAATCCATATGGACTAAATCAAGAGGACCTTTGGTGGTTATATCAGGCACCTTGGGGTGATGAACCTTGATCTGTTTACCTTTTGAGCATGGTCCACAGAAAAAGTTATCATCATTTTTTAACTTTGGTAATGCTCTAACCAGTTCATGATTTGCTAGTTTGAGTAATGTTTTGACGTTCACATGGCCTAACTTCCGATGCCACAGATCAAGTTGACTAGGAGCTTCAACTATAAGACATTGTTCATTTGGTTTCCACATGTAGCAGTTACTACCAGTCCTGATTCCTTGGAGTTTCACATCTCCTGTGTGGTCAACAGCATGGCATTGTTTCTTTGTGAAGGTCACAGCCAGACCTTCATCACACAACTGACTAATACTAATGAGATTTGTAGTTAATCCTTCAACTAGGAACACGTCTTGCAATTTTGGATTGTTGTTGCCTGTAGTATCACCTTTTCCACGGATTTTTCCTTTAGCTCCTCCATCGAATGTGACCTTTCCAACATTTGCGGATTCCACATCTTTTAGAGATTCAGTTCGTCCTCTCATGTGTCTTGAACACCCACTGTCAAAATACCAGGCACTATCTTGTGATTCAGTGGCACTTACTTCAGATGCTAGTGCTGAGTAACAGTATAAGAATTCTTTTCTTACCCAGACATGGTTCCTATACTTTTTATCCACATAATAGGCCTTTTCATGTAGAACTTGAGAAATCCTTTCATGCCACCACTCACATTCAAGCTTTCGATGTCCCCATTCCTTACAGTAGCTACATTTAAACCAATCACGATTGTATTTTCTCTGTGCAACTCTGGAGTTAGGTGTCATTTTCTTGTGTTGTGACACAACATGTATTCTGCTTTGATTTTCTGGGACAATACCACTTCCTTTTACAAATGTAGTAGTCTTACTTGTACTGCCTTCATATCCCAGGCCATGATTACCATGTCTTCCCATCATCAGCAGCTGGTCAAGATCTTGAGTTCCTTTTGAGAGCATCTTGATTTGTTTTAATTGATCGCTTAGTTGGTTTTGTAACAGCCTGTTTTGTTCTTTTTCATCTAGTAGCTCTGCCCTCAGAATGTCCAAAACTTCTGTAAGGGTCTGATTTTCAGCTTTTAATTCGTTATTCTGCAGTTGACATGTTGCCAATGCAATGCACAGTTCACTTTCTTCAGTAGGTATATCTTCACATTCCGATTCAGTGTCTGAATTTTCTTGAATGATTCCGACATAGGCCACAAGGTTCAGCATCTCATCTCCACTGTTCTCTTCTGTATCTGTATCATCGCTTTCATCATCTTGACTGAAAAATGACTTCTCTTTATTCTTTAAGGAGTTGATACATTCAGATTTTACGTGACCAAACCCTTTGCACTCTTGACACTTGATGGTTTCTTTCTTTTTGAGATTTGGACAATCTGCTTTATAGTGACCATAACCTCTGCACTCATGATGTTGTATGTCACTTCTCCGATAATTCATGTCCATGTCAGTCCTTATCTCAGGTTTAGCTTGATGCGGAGGGTCACGTCGTTGCCCTCGATCATATTTCTTAAAATACTTCTTGACAATGAGTCCCACCATATCCTCGAGAGTGTCCGAAGTTTGTGATTCTGTTGCTGTGAACGCCACACCACTTTTCTTTTTGGGTTTTTCCTATTTGATTTCAAGTTCTCGAGCTTGCATCATTCCCAAAACCTGTTCAAACGCCATTTTATCCGAGTTTTTGGCAATCTGAAGTGCTGATTTATGAGATTGGTACTGATTTGGGAGACACCTCAAGAACTTTTTTACTAGTTTTTTATCTTTGTATGTTTTGCCTAGAGCATCAGATGCATTGGCAATTGATGACAGTTTCTCACTGAACTCTTCAATGCTTTCATCCTCTCCTATTTTTATTCTTTCAAATCCTGAGGCCAATAAATCCATTCTTGTTCTTCGAACATCATCAGTTCCTTCATATGTAGCATGAAAAATGTCCCATGCTGATTTTACAGTCTTGCAACCTTGCACACGTTTGAACTGATCTTTTGTTAAGGAGCACCAGATAGTTGAGAGAGCTTTTGAGTTATATTTGGATCTGAGTTTTTCGGCATCTTTCCATTCACTTGATTCTCTTTCAATCCATGCTCTTTTTTCGTCTTTTTTAACAGGTACAATCCACCCTGAGGTGACGACATTCCAAGCTTCCTCATCTATTCCTTTGAGTAGTTCATGAATCTGAACTTTCCACCATCCGAAGTTGCCGGGATCCAGAAGTACCGAAGGGGTCATCGGTAATTGCGTGTTCTCCATTCTTTGTCACAGGATCTCCACCTGTTTGTGAAAGAATTGTGTCTTTCGTCAAGTGCCTGCTCTAATACCAATTGAAAGTTTGGTAGAACACACTAATATAATCAGTTTAAGACTAAACAGTTATCAAGCACACAAGTCCTTTATTTATTTAACTTGTTTAATAAGTTATTACACCTCAGTAACCTTATTAGCTTAACAACTACCCAAAACCCCAAACTGTTCTTTCTCACAAGATCAAAAACCTCTCGAACAGAAACTCAACTCTCACCAAAAACCCTAAAAACTTGCGGCTCAAAAGTGTTAATCTTTTCTTCCACTATTGAGCCTTTAAATAACATTAACAACATTTCCAAAACTTCATAAGTTCCTTTTTTCTTCAAACTCGCAAACTTCCTTTTTCTTTGTCAGCACCTCAGTTTTCCTTTTCTCGATTCGACCGCCTTAATCTTGACCGCATCTTCCTTAAACCATCTTTGCTTTAATATTGACTGGTTCATGACTTCATGTTCTTTTCAATTCAAACTGAAACTTAACCCAATGATATATAATTACAAACAAAAATCATTTGCAATTGTACAGTCTGGTTATCTAATGACCAAATAAAAATAAAAGTGAATTGGTTTATCGTCCTATTGAACTTCAAACTCTAAAACCAATTGAAAAACAATATGTTATATGGTAAAATTTGCAAAACAGTAAGCGAGTGAGATATCATGTATCTTTTTAGAATTCTTCTTGCAACTCAATATTTGCAAATTGGTAACAATCCCCTTTTCATTAATGTGAAATTCATATTTAAGTCATTGCTCTACGACATGAAGACTTCAATCATATAATTTGTTAAGAAGCTCCGAAAATGGGTATAAAATACCATTATTAGTGCTAAAGGTCGATTCATATATATGCCATAGAAAAAAACTTACATTTCAAATACATCTTTAGCTATTAAAACCAATATAGAGTACTCCGAACTATACATCATCCACCGTCCTAAGATAAGGCGTTATACAAGAAACTACATGACAATGTGTATACGATGCAACCACCAAGATTTGTTGACAAGGACAATCTCTTTACAGTTTGCAAACTACTCAAAGCAGTTTATTGGTTCAAACATGCTCTAAGGATGTGGTACAATGAGCTACGTAACTACCTCATTGGAATGGTTTCACTAATTCTCTTGCATATTCAAGCCTCTTCATGTACATGAAGAATGGTGATCTCCTTTACGTAACAGGCAACCAAAATTACCATATCACTTGCTTCATTTGCTCTCTATTTCTCTCTAACCGTTTTTATTAAAGATTTAGGCACACTTTCATATTTCTGGGGAATAAAACCAACTACATTTTACATAGTCTTCTTCTAAGCTAACAACGGTATTTTTTATATCTTTTACAAAAGAAAAACATGATGGAATGCATAGTTGTTGCTAAGCCCACAGTTGCAACTATTACCTTATCTATACACTCGGATATGACACTCGCGGATTCAAAAAACTCTCGCATTGTAATTGGGAGTCTTCAATACTTATCCTTACAAGCCTTAACATCTTTTTCGCATTCAACCGATTGTCTCAGTTCATACACATGCCTACGGAAGCAAATTTGGGTGCCGTAAAACAAGTCTTACGCTACCTTTCAGGAACCATCACTCATGACATTCACTCCCGCAAACGTAATGCTTCATCGCTTCATGCGTTTGTCAATGCCGACTGGACATGTAATAAAGATGATTACACTTCCACTAAAACCTATATCGTTTATTACGACATTTGGTCATTGTTGATACCAGGTGTAGCACCTATCCTAAAAGCCCATTTCGACTCAAGGCCCGGCTGGACGCCGATATCGAGAGGAGAAAGAGGCTTAGAAGGACAAGGCCTAAATGGGCCGATCTGATGAGCTGGGCCTTCCAGCTTGAGGCCTATTAGGTTTAGTTAATGTAATTAGGGTTTTGAGCATGTATTTTCACTATAAATACCCATGTAATTATTCCTTAATGATATATGAAATTCTTCCTAACTTTTACCCACAAGATCAAAAATTTAAACCTACTTGTTAAATCTTGATTCAACAATTGGCGCCGTCTGTGGGGAATTGCTTAAAGAAATTCGTGATTTATCTTTGCAGGAAGAAGACAACTAGCAACAATGACCACGAGATTAATCGAAAAAGCACAGGATGGATCTACCATCGACCTGACAAACAAAGACGATCACGTTGACAAAACGGCATCCGACCACGAACGAGAAGCCCCGGAGATCACCATGCAGATTCTGCTAGACCAGATAAGAGAACAAAAGGCAGAAACAGTCAAGCTAAGGGCGGAGTCACAAACCCTACGAGCACAGCTAGATGACATCACTGCATCTACGGAGGAAAGAGACTTACGTACAATCAACCGAAACCTATTCGGGACATCTCAACAAACTTCCCCTACAGGCGGGGATCGAGGTCGGACATACTACACTAACGCAACCAGGTTTAGGAGCTCGACTGAGGATACCGAGATGCAGAGGATCCGCGAACAACTAAAAATCATGAGCTCGCAGGTACACCAGGCCACCAGCTCAGCCCCCGATATCCTGCGCGCCATTGAAGAGACCCAACGAACTCTATTCTCGAGAAGAGTCACTGACATATCAGTTCGACATTCCGCAAAAATCAAGTTTACAAGATACGACGGTAGGAGCGACCCAGTCCAATACTTGACAGCTTTCACCATCGCCATGGCACGAGCTCAATTCTCACCGGAAGAACGAGATGCAGGTTTGTGTCAGCTTTTTATCGAAAACTTGTCAGGTTCGGCTTTGGATTGGTTTTCTCGCCTGGAGCCAGGGACCATTGACACTTTTTAACAGCTCTCCACCGTGTTCATCAAGCACTACTCAATGTACATCGCAAAGAAAGCGTCAACAACCGACTTGTGGACTCTATCCCAGCACGAAGACGAATCGCTGAAAGACTTTATTGACAGGTTCAAGGGAGTCGTAGCTAGTATCGTGNCATCATGATCAATGATGTGGGGGTAATTGCCGCACTACGAAAGGCACTATGGTTCAAATCAAGGTTCAAAGACGAGCTACTCATCAACCCTCCGCAAACACTAGAAGACGCTTCCACCGAGCCAACAAATTCATCGAGATAGAGGAAGAGCATGTTGTGATGTCTAAAAGGCACCACGGCACTAGGATTAGCCGAGATAAGGAGGAAATTCCCTGGGAACCAAGGCGACATTACTCGAGAGATAGGCGAGGACGTGCCACTTACGCAATCACGGATAGCGAAAGAAGCACCGACCAGCCCCCACCTTCTGATAACGACCCAGAGGCCTACTGTGACTTCCAAAAACGAACCTGACACAAAACCGCAGATTGCCGACTCCTGCAAGCCCTCCTTCTAAGGAAGTTCCAGGACGGCGAAATTAATACTAACAGGAACCGGAACAATGACAGACGACAAGGTGGAAACACGTGGCACAACTCATCTACGAAGGACAAGGACAAGGATAAGGCCCACCAGGTCAGTACAGTTCGAGAAAAAAGCTCACATACTAGCGATGACATGGCACCTCCTACTCGAACGCGAGATCGTAGTCCTGATGACTGAGCTACAGAAGGCTTACTACCTAGAAGGCGAGTCAACGTAATTATGGGAGGACTGGTCTCGTGCAACGACTCCGTACGATCTATACGAAACTCCGAACGACGAGCTGCAACTGCACAAAAAGAACGAACTGACATAGTGCCGACCTCTTCACCACTCGAATTTCAAAACGCCGATCTGTAAGGTTTAAGTCAACCTCACAACGACTTCCTAGTCATCGAGCTGGTCATCACAAACACATAGGTAGCTAGAATCTTCATCGACACAGGTAGCTCGGTAGATATCATCTTCAAAAGGACGCTAGACAACATGGGAATCAATGCCGACCAGATCAAAGACGGCAGCAGGACACTCACCAGTTTTAGCGGCAAAACCGTCTCCTCCGCCGGAACAATTAAGTTACATGTTCAGGCCGGAGGGTCCACTCAAATTGTTAAATTTGTTGTTATGGAACAGGACTCGGCGTTCAACGTAATGTTGGGCATGCCATGGCTTTATTCCATGAAGGCCGCAGTGTCAACCTACCACCAGTGCATCAAATTCCCAACGGAGAGAGTAACATGGACGATCAGAGGAAACCAACGCGTAGCTTGGACTTACTTCATAACAGAACATTGGATGCGTACGTTATAAGTGTCGGACAGAATCGCGAGCCCAGCATCGACCTATGACTCCACACCAGAACTTGATAATGTCGAGCAAGTCAGTATCTACGCCGAATATCCAGATCAAACCACATGAATCGGGAAGGAGCTGGGCGAAGCCATTAAAACCGAGCTAATCAAGCTACTGAAAAATAATGTAGGAACTTTCGCTTGGACCATGGACGACATAAAAGGAATCGACCCATCAATCACCTACCACGAGTTAAACGTAGACCCAAGCTACAAACTGATAAAACAAAAATGCCGTAAGCTCGGAACAGAACATTCTCAAGCAGTTAATGACGAAGTAAAGAAACTCCTGAAAGCCGGCTCGATTGCCAAAGTGAAGTACCTAGAATGGCTGGCCAATCATGTTTTCGTTAAGAAGAAGAATGGCAAATGGCGCGTGTGCGTCACCTTTACCGACCTTAACAAAGTATGTCCCAAAGAAAACTTTCCCCTACCCCACATAGACAGATTAGTCGAGGCTATGGCAGGAAACGAGCTCCTAACGTTTATGGATGCTTTTTCAGGATATAACCATATCATGATGCACCAAGTAGATCGGGAGAAAACAGCCTTTATTACGGACAGAGGAATCTACTGCTACAAGGTAATGCCCTTTGGGTTGAAAAATGCAGGGGCAACGTACCAACGCCTCATCAACAAGATGTTTGCGGACGAGATCAACAGGTCAATGGAAGTCTATATTGATGATATGCTCGTCAAATCCGCAAGGGCAAACGACCACGTCATCTATCTGGCGAAATGCTTTGAAACACTGAATATGTACGGAATGAAACTTAACCCGGCCAAGTATACCTTTGGAGTCACGTCTGGTGAATTCTTAGGGTACATCGTCACCAAAAGAGGGATCGAAGAAAACCCCAAACAGATCGAAGCTATCCTCAACCTGCCAGCACCATGAACGAGGAAAGAAGTACAGAATCTCACAGGTCGCATTGCCGCGCTAAACAGATTCATCTCCCGGTCCATCAATAAGAGCTTGCCGTTCTACCAAATGTTCAAAGCAAACAAATGCTTCGAGTGGGATGCAAAGTGCCAGGTCGCATTTGACAAACTCAAAGCATACCTAACCACGCCTCCAGTACTCGCAAAGCCAGAAGACGGCGAGATCCTATACCTCTATGTCGCAGTTTCCGAAGCTGCAACTAGCGGCATCCTCATCAAGGAAAGCCAGGAAGAACAGAAGCCGATTTTCTATGTCAGCAAGTCACTCAACGACGCAGAGACGCGATATCCACCCATCGAAAAGATAGCACTAGCACTAGTATTCGCAGCTCGGAAACTACGACCTTATTTCCAGTCACACACTATTGTCGTACTCAGCAACCAGCCACTACGTAGTATCCTTCATAGCCCGAACCAGTCTGGAAGGTTGACCAAATGGGCGCTCGAGCTCATCGAATACGATATAGAGTATCGAAATCGAACAGGTTCAAAGTCCCAGGTTCTTGCAGATTTTTTTGCAGAAATACCACCCGAGGCACAGGTCGCACCTTTACTAAGCATATGGAATCTTTATGTCGACGGTTCACGAAGAAAACAGGGATCAGGTGCAGGTGTCAGACTCGAGTCACCAACTGGCGAGGTGCTCGAACAAGCCTTCAGGACCAAGTTCGAGGCATCCAATAACGAAGCTGAGTATGAAGCCCTACTAGCAGGTCTACGACTCGCGAAGAACCTCGCTGCTTCACAAATACACGCTTTCTGCGACTCCTAGCTCGTCACCAGCCAATTTAGTGGAGAATATGCAGCAAAGAACGAGAGGATTCTGCAATACCACCAAATGGTCCAAGAATTGGCCAGCTGTTTTGAAAGCTTCGAACTCACCAAGATTCCACGAAATGAGAACATGCTTGCCGACACTATAGCCAATATGGTTTCAACAAACGAGCTGAAACTAAAAAGGACCATCCCGATGGAGTACTTAACCTCACCAAGTATCACCACCGCGATGTCTAATGCCATTGAAGAACTGGTATCTTTCGAAGGAGAACAGGACCAACATGACCCACCTGACTGGCGAACCGAAATAAAAGAACACATCCTTACATGAAAGATGCCCGAAGATAAATGGGCAGCACAGCGAGTCCGAGTCAAGGCAGCAAGGTATACCGTCATAGATGGGCAACTCTATAAACGATCTGCATCTGGAATCCTACTATGATGCATTACGGGGGATGACGTGCAAAAGGTACTCGCCAAACTTCACGAATGAGCAGGTGGAAGTCACTCAAGCGGACGCTACCTGGCATTACGAATAAAGAAGCACGGACACTACTGGCCCATGATGCTGCATGACAGCCAGGAGTTTGCCAAACGATGCGAAATGTGCCAACAATACGGACCGACTAACCACGCACCCATCAAACCGTTAAATGCATCTGCGAATCCCTATCCATTCATGAAGTGGGGGATGGACGTCATCTAACCTTTTTCCAAAAGGAACGAATAAGCACAAATTCCTGCTGGTTATGACTGACTACTTCACCAAGTGGGTTGAAGCCGAATCATATACAGTTTTCAAAGCAAAACAGGTTTCATGTCCAAATACCACAGACTCCTAAATCGGCAAGATGATTCCTATGCACAGGATCGTTAACGACCCGAATTCTCTGTGAGTATTGCAGGTACAAGAATTCATTTGGAAAAACATAATATGCAGACATGGCATCCCGTAAGAGATCATGACGGATAACGGCACTAACTTTTGTGCAAAAACAGTACAAGATTTTTACGACAGGTCGACGGCAAACCAGCCACAACCTCGACATATACGTCGATTTATACTAATTATCTACTTATTGTCCGTGTTACAGGTGGAAGATTCGGCTAAACCACTCTACGCCGAGGTACCAACAGGAAAATGGAAAGGCCGAGGCCATTAACAAATCTATAGTTGACGGACTGAAGAAAATACTTGATTCCAAAAAGGGAAGTTGGGTCGACGAGCTGGACGGTGTCCTATGGTCTTACAGAACTACACCTCGGCAGTCTACCAATCAGACACCATATTCCTTGGCCCATGGTATCAAAGCTTTAGCACCATCCAAAGCAGCCGTATTCAGTTTACGCCAAAAAACATTGCCAGAGAACGAAGCAGTTAATGACGTCATGCTCCTCGACTCACTCGACTCGACGACATTGAAGAGGTCCAAGACAGAGCACTTTATCGGATACATGCCTCCCATCAAACTACGAGACGATACTATAACAAAGGGGTCAAGCATAGACGATTCGAAGAAGGAGATTTAGTATTACAGATGACCTACGCAAACACCACCGAGGAGAACGCTGGTAAACTGGAAGCTCGGTGGGAAGGCCCATATGAAGTTTCCAAGATAGTCAAACCAAACTTAAAAGACTTTACTCTTAGGTTCCTTTGTACCGTGAACTACGACCTGGCTTGATCCCTGTTTACAGGGTACGTAGGCAACCCACTGGGCGCATCTATTTTACTTAATAAAAAATATTTTTCCCGGCCATATACCGATCTCTTGAGTCAATCTTGGTGTCTTTTACATTATCTTTTGCATAAACGGATGTACCAACTGCACCTTTGCGATACTCTAAAAAAAAACACCACAAACCAAAGCCAAGTCATAACTCGCACATATTCTGTACAAAGACGGGGATGTCGGCGAGATCGAATTTTTCTTGTCTTGGCTCCAAAGACCTTTCGAAAAGCTGAGGTCCGCTTCGCGTACTTTTAAAGACGAGTACTGAACATGTGCAAAGTCACAATGTTCGAGCTATAGTCTCTATTTAGAAAATGCCGAGCTCCGGCTCGCGTACTCCTAAAGCCGAGTATTGGGCGTGTACAAAGTTACAACATCTGAGCTTAAGTCTCACCTTAAAAACTCGAGTTCCAACTCGCGTACTCCAACCGAGAGTATCAACGAAACTACAGTTTTCGTCCATAAATCATTTGTCAAAAGGGACGATTTGCAGGTCGTCTTCTTCGGGCTTTTGATCGAGTAGTTTTTCATTTTGCACAAGGATTAGAGAAATGTCTACTTATAACATATACATCTCCTAAAACAAAATGCAAGGAAAACAACCGAAATCCAAATTAAGCAAGGATAAATCAAAGTTTTGCCTTCTTATTAACCGACGCGCTTATCACGACCATAACTCGTTGAACAAAGTATTGCACAAAATATACCGAGCTCAAGCTCTATTCCCATTATCAAAAGACAAGTCTTACAAGGTTTTGCAATAACAGTAACGACGACCTAACAGATGTGCAAATCTGGAAACATATATTCTTCAAAAACAAAAGCAAAATGCCGACAATAAGGCAGATCCTAATCCTAAGAAAACGGGACAGCTACCCCAAAGGAACAAAAGAGTTACAAAATAGGCTGACCCTAATCCTAAGAAAAAATGTGAAAGTTGTCCCGAAGGAACAGCTAACCCCTTGGCATTGATGGAGTAGCAGGATGGGCCGCAGCAGAGGCTTCCGAGCTCCCCGGAACAGATTGGATCAAATTTGAACCATGTTCGTTGAATGCAGGTTGGAACTTGAAGTCCTCGGGCGTGACATCGGTTATGTTGATAGCATCGTATTTCACTTGGACCCTCGCCACATCCGCCTCGAGCTTAGCCATAATCTCAGGTGGCACAGCACCACCCTCGTCAACTATGAATTGCACGCAGTCCAAAGTCCCTTTAGCCTGGGCATACTCTTGGATAATGGGATCAGCCTTATCTCAGTCCTCTACGTGCTGCCTCGGCTTCTCAAGCTTAGTTGCACACTCAACCTGAGCCTCTCGTCGTGCCAGCGCGACCTCTGAAACTTGGGAGAGTCGGAACCTTTTCATCTTGGCCACATGCAACTTCTCGAGAGCACGGTAGGCCTCTCGCAGCTCAAAGAATTTGGCACCCGTTTGCTCTCGGATCACCTGCTTTTTGAAGAGCTCCGTCACCGCAATGGCGCATTTATCATTTAGCTCGTCCCTCAAAGCGGCAAGGTCGTTGGTGGCAGATGCCGTGGTATCATATAGCATTTTATTTAGCGCAGCTACCTGCGTAGTCACCTGCTTGACGGTCTCCTCCTGCTTGTCCAACTTTAGCCGTTCCTTGGCAAGGCGCTGCTTGTAATTATCGACTAGCTTCGATAACTTCTCTAGCTCACCCTCGTCTCCGGCCATAGACTGGAGTTTATTTTCATAAAATGCGACAAGCTCGTTGGTCGTCGCCAGAGACTGCCACCATACACACGCCAAGTTAGCACTTATAATTGCAGTACGAAACAAAAAGAAAGACACAAACATACCTGGAAGCTTGCCGAGACAACGTTTCATACACTTCTGGAGCCAACATCCGATCTACAGTCGGAGTGATCAGACCATTGGCCCCAAGACGATTCACTAAACTGGCACACGCTTGTCTGTCCTACACAAACAGTGTGCCCTTATGCGTAAATGAGAAAGCCCAGCTTCCTCGTGAGTTATCCTGCCTCTCAGTTTGGGAGTTTCCTCCCTCCGCAATCTGACGATCGGCAGCTTCGTCTTCCTCTTCCTTCTCCTCAACCTGCTCTTCATCATCACCACCAGGCCCATCATCATCATCACCATATGCTCTAAGAAGGCTCGGGAGTTCTCGAGCAAATGTCTCTAAACTGGGATCCAGGGACTCCACGTCCCTGGTCATCTCTCCCAAGATCTGGGAGGTCATTGGAGTTTCACTAGGAGGAGCAGGCGGTGCAACGGACAGGTCGGCGGTATGCACCTCCGCAAGAGGAACTTCCAACTGTTCATCTACGGTTTCTTCTTCTTGTTAGTGTTCCCCAGTAGGAACACCCTCATTCGCTGTTTGTCCCCCAGCAGGGACTTCTTCTTTCGAGCCTTGTTCCTCAGTAGGAACAGCAGCTGGATTCGGCTCTTCAGCCTCTTCAATTACGAGCATCTCTCGAGAATCTTGATTCCAGTTGGATCGACGCCTTTTCCTGCGAACCAGATGAGGGCAGGAATCTCCGCTACCAGCAGAGGATGACGTTTGGTCATGTCTCCTCTTTGAGCTTGAGGCAGACTTCTCAAGGCTCGACTTGTAGTCTATTATTGGAGGTGGGCGACCCATTTTCTTAGTTTTCTTTACAGGACAAATGTTGAGGTCCCAGCTAGCTGTACAAGGAGTTTAAGTCACAGTTAGACGCATTAACGTACTGCTAGAACGATAAATTGCCATATACCCTTACCGGCGTTGATGAACGGAATGCTCTGTTCGATACGCTTGCGTGTGAATTGGCTAATGTGATAGGCTCCTGCTTCTCGAAATCTTTCAAAATCTTCTAGAAAGTTACCCGGAAAGGGACCAATGTTCCAATGCAGATCTGCAAGAAAAAGAAACAAAAGCCAAGTTAAGAACACTTAAAAATTCACGTGTTTTAGCTCGGCGGTCCTAGGTGGTATCTACCAAAGGTTTCTGCCCATTTCCTTTTCAGGATTCTTCCTACATCACCGACAGATTCAGGGACAACTTTCAGGAAGAAGTACTTCGCTTTCCAGGCATGGATCTTGTCTCCTGCACCCACGGTTATCAGCTTGTACTGGGTCTTGAAGTTGATATACACGAAGCTTGTGTTTAACTTTGTCCCATTTTGCACGATGGGATTGATGGACGACATGTTTTCCAGATACCTAACGTCGAGCTCCACGTTGAACTCATGGGCATGAGCCATCAAGGCTATCACTTGTCTAATTAAAGGAGCGGACAGTTGAGAAATCGCGATCTTCCGTCTCGCGCAGTACGAAACTAGCAACTTAGGAAAAGGTAACCAGAGGTGGCACCTTCTAAACAAGGATTCGTACAAACACACATAACCCTGGGGGCAATCCCAAGGTCGTTGATGCGGTTCAAGAATTACGATTGGAATCCCGCTTAAGGAAGGATAATCTCGGATAAGAGCTCGAATCGTCTTCTCCGAACTTTTTGTAGGTGCGAGACCTGTCAGCTCGTCATCTGGAGAATCCCAATTACTCTGGGGAGTTCGGTCTTCAGGAGTTATAACCATCTCGGCGACAGGCAGGTCGTCACGGGAGGCTGAGGATTCGGCAACATTCATACGGGAGGTAGACATAATTTAGGATGGACAAATCACCAAGCTATTCAAGTTAACCGCCGAGCTTAAAATTCTAGAGAGAGAAAGAAGAGAAAAGGNAAAAAGAGAAGGGAAAGCGATTCTACCTGCAAGGAAATTCTGAGATGTGAAGTTTTAGAATGAAGAATGAGGGGGTATTTATACTATTGGAAAACGGCGGTTACCGAGGAGCGTGATGATTGCGCGTGGGAATCTGTAAAGGTGTGACCTTCTAGCTTCCCCCTACGAAAACGATTCACTAAAGCCTACGAGAGCATTTAATGCACTTCAGCCGAAATAAACTTTATTTTAGAAGATCAATCGTCGATTCACGAATCCATCGCCGACCTGGAGGGAGACTAACTGTTGATACCAGGTGTAGCACATATCCTAAAAGCCCATTTCGACTCAAGGCCCAGCTGGACGCCGATATCAAGAGGAGAAAGAGGCTTAGAAGGACAAGGCCTAAATGGGCCGATCTGACGAGCTGGGCCTTCCAGCTTGAGGCCCATTAGGTTTAGTTAATGTAATTAGGGTTTTGAGCATGTATTTTCACTATAAATACCCATGTAATTATTTTTTAATGATATATGAAATTCTTCCTAACTTTTACCCACAAGATCAAAAATTTAAACCTACTTGTTAAATCTTGATTCAACAGTCATCTAAAAAAGCAAATAAGTATTGTTTGCTCATCCACTAAGGCCAAATAGCGGTCTATTGTTGCCACAATGGTCAAGGTTTGATGGATCACTAATCTCATGGGCGAATTGGGAATAAAATCTGCCATTGTTTCGACCATATACGGTGGCAATCCGGTGTTTCATTTTTGTATGAAACATCTCACACTCGACTACCAATTCATATGGAATCGCAGAGAGTCTTACATGTCACTTCCAGCATCAACTGGCTGATACTCTCATAAAATATTTTACTCGCGTGAAATATCAATCTCTTTGTATCAAGATTGGTCTTACTAACGATCGACCATCTTGACAAGATATATCAGATATAGAAATGATTGAATCATATAACTTCACATGATCAGATATATAGAAAATTACCTAATAGTATTAACAAAAAGCATATAAAAATGGCGTACGTTTTTAACATATAGAAACCTTTGACGGGTCATGCATGATTACATTATTAGTGTATCTTCAATGTCTCAACCTTAAGACCCCATTATTCCAAATATTCTTAGTTTTTCTGTTCAAATTTTACATTAGTCAACAGTTGGTTATGAAAGAAGTAAAACAAAAATTAGAATAGGAAAAAAGTACAGAAACCTCTCTCCTTCACTTTTCTCTTTCTGCTTTTCTCTCTCCCTTGAGTCTGAAACGCCGGCGAGATTAGTGATACGGGAGCTCAAACCGCCTCCTTCTGAACAAGTCGCGTGCACCGTGCTTTAGGGTCCCATGAATCTACCGCTTCCCTTTCTATCATCGGTTTCGGCGGTCGGGTTTTGCTTGCCGCGGCGCATCCTTCCCAACTTCCGGTGAAGACCGGTTGTTGCTCGGGGCGGGTGAGCACTCCTCTACCTCCTCGTCAGTGCGGTGTTTTGCTTTCGACACAAAGGCTGGAGGCTCCGGTCAGATCTGCATAGTCGGGGTCCAGATCTGCTCTTGGCGTTCTCCGGTTTGCCTCTCTTCCTTCCGCGATGCAGCTCTGCTTTTCTCCAGTGGCGGTTGTTCATCATCCGTCTCCGTCGCTGCTAGAGGGTCCCCGTCCCCTCCTATCCAGCTGAAGCTTTCTCTCGGTAAGTTGACGACTTGCCTGTCTTGGCCTCTGTGGT
>OVBE01005652.1:0-21296 GCA_900406425.1 Iberis pinnata
TTGTCCACGTATAATACTTATATGTCTACATTACCCACGGTATTGTCCACTCCACCTTAATAGTTCCTCCACATTATACACCTTATTGCCCACTCCAATTAAATGGTTCCTCCACAACCGCAAACTAAATTATAAAAAATAAATGGACACCTAAGTAACTTAAACCCAAATCGCAGCTTACAATCGTCCTACATTCTAACAATTTGGACAAACGAAAACGTACACAGAAACATAAATATACTTAATATCTTTTTTAAAAAGGTTACTCCTAATGATCCTTTTCATAAATACAGCGAAATTAAAATACTAATGTTGCTGTCCACGGAAGTCTAACTACGTTTTCCACAAGTTATTTATTGCAAAAAACAAAAAAAATACAGACTTATGCCATAACTGTACCTTCACCCTCACAAATCTTCGGTGGTTTGTAGGTTGAACTGCCATTAATGCAACATAACCGAAGATTTTGATGGAGAGAAGTTTCAAAATTAATTAACACCTTAACACATCTAATCAGCATTAAGGCAGCATTTATTACGAGCTGCTTCACTTTATCTCACCAAAAAATTCCACCACAGCCGTCGAAGGGCATAATCGTCATTCATACCATGCCAAAAGAACGCCTTTTCTCGAGCTAGTACCAACAGTGATCCATTATGATATTTTCCATAAGAACCACAAATATTATGGTATTTCCAGCAAATTTCCCTTTTCTTAATCATATTATATGGTTTTTAAGTATCAATCGCTCCCTACAATCCGCTCCAACAAAAATATTTGGTTTCTTCTCAAATTTGTATATTTTACTTTAAGTTCCTACATTTTAATTTAAGAGAAATGCAATAAAAAGAAATGGAATGAGATGACCGTAGAACCGCTTAAAATTTGAAACTGGAAAAGGCAAATTAAGATACCATTTTGTAAAACAACAAAACTAAAATTTGGAAAAACAAATCAGAATGTGGAGCCGAGTTTTGAAAATTCTCTCTTTAATTTAATAAATCGTCTGTATTATGTAACAATTGAGTGAGATTATGAATCCCAAAATAGAATCACAAGAGACTTATATTGTACACTCCGGTAACAAGAATCGGTGAACTTGTGATCTACAATATAATTTAGGGGAAAACTTACAGTAAAAGACGAAGGGAAAAACAAAAAAAAATCTTAAGGTATTTTTTCTGTGAGTCGAAGAAGGTAAAGGTCAAATGAGAGAAGGTCAGTTTATAAAGGCGAGCGACTTGTAGCGCAAGCCAGAACTGCTACGATCGGCGCGGGATTGCGTCCGAAATTCGCAGAGCGAATCGAGGAGAAAATCTGGAGCGGTTATGACTCATTCAAACACCCGAGTTAGAGAGATATTTTTCCCAAATCAATTTCTGTTTAGGTTCTGGTCCGGTTTAATTTTGATAAATCGAAATGAAATCAAAATGATTTTTGAGCCAAAAATTCCAACAAAATTTCTCCAAAAATAATACTTCTTGATGGGCATGAGCCATTCCCAAAGACTCACGCCCCACCTTGCGTCGGTCGGCGGCGCGCGGTTGGTGGTCCATTTGTCCATACGACATAGTATACTCAACCCATTTGAATTTAGGGCATCTTCAGAGTACAACCTATAATTTTAAATTTGAAGTCTTTTCTCCTTTAAAGGGACACTTCAAAATTTCAAAAATTGAAATGTTACTTTCTCATATTTCAAATATGAAGTGTTTACTTTCTCACACTTCAAATATGAAGTGTTTATTTTCCCACACTTCAAATATGAAGTGTCATTCTCTTTTGCATTTTGGTCTCTAGATTTAATTATTTAATATTTTTAAGTTTTATATTAATTATTTTAATACCAACATTTGTATGATTTATTTTAAATATATACTAATTTATACATCTTATATTTAGAAGCATATATAAATTAAAGTTATAATATTTAAATATGCAAAATATTTTAATATAAGAAATATCACATACCATTAATATTTTTTTTTTCAAAACATAAAGCAAATTTAATACAAAAGAGAGCAATAAAAAAGATTATATAAATTTTACCCAAATAAATATATTACAACATACTATTAATACTTACCTAAATTTGATCCACTACCTCCAATATCATCAAAATATTTTCCGAAAAAGGTTGGTAAACTTTGGTATATCTTTCATCAAATTTCTCACATGATCAAATTTGAAACCTTTTATAAGTTTTGGTTCTTGCACCAACAACTTTTTTGCTTTTTCCATCTATATGTTGTTTAAAAAAATTGGTAAAATATACAGACAAATATCATATGTAAACGGAGAATAAAAATAAAGATACTTACAATGTCGAATTCGGATGCACCACTTGGATTATTGAACTCTTCAAATTTCTAACGACAAAAGTTATAATAGCCATATTACATTCTAATGATCTCCAACTTCTATCTTCCCAAGCCTCATTCTTTTTTCATTTTAACTATTTTCTATTCTTCCTCATAACATCCCCACCGATTGGTTATTGCTAACAATCAGATATTGTGAAATTTTTATATATACCTCACATAACAACTCATCTTCTTGTTGATTAAATGATGCACCTCTACTTTTATCCATATTTTTCTTTATAAAAGGATAGGTTTCTTAAAGGTCACCTACTTCAGAGGACGTTGCCCGACTTCTCAATATTGGTCAACAACGTGGATTTCTTGGAATATTGGGTAGCTTAGATTGTATGCAGTGCAATTGGAAAAATTGTCCAGCTTCATGGGTATGACAATTTTTCGGTCGTAGCAAAGCTCCCACAATCATTTTTGAAGCAGTTGCATATTAAGACATGTGTATATGACATGCTTCTTTTGGTATGCAAGGGAACAACAACGAAATTAATGTCTTAAAGTCATCGAATTTATTTCAAAGCTTTCTTAAGGTACTGCTTCTCTAGCTAATTACATTATATAGAGAAAAGAGTATACCAGGGGTTATTATTTAGCTGTGGAATTTATCCAAAATGGTCAGCTATTGTTCAAACTATAAACAATCCAGAAGACCAAAGAAAAAATTGTTTGCGGCAAGACAAGAAACATGTCGTAAAGATGTTGAACGTGCCTTTGGAGTTCTAAAATCCAAGTTTGCAACTATAATAAGATCTCCACATTACTGAAAGATAGAAATGTTGCATAATATAATGGCATCTTGCATTGTAATACATAACATGATTGTTGATGTCAAAACCACCTCCGCAAGATTCTGCTTTGTTTATGGGATTGTGATGCTGGGTACTAGGTACTTATTTTCCTCATAAGGGACTTAATTAGAAGATATTTATTCGAGTACATTAGAGAAATGACTGAGCACCCAGTATGCTACATGACCCAGGACGACCAAAGGCGACCCAAGGAGGAAAAGACAGAGTCTCAACTGTCTTGAATTTCCTGAGCTACGCCGAAGATCGTGGGATCGTGGTTAATAGCAAAGAGTGAGAATATCGGAACAACTACCTGAAGTGTCCGGAAACCCCAACACGAATCAGAGCAAAGCTTGAGGGGTATAAATAGAGAAATCCGAAGAGAGAAAGGGGGATTATTCCTTAATTTTTCTACTTTTCACTTAGCATTTTTGTATACAATTCTAAGCGCTTTTGAGCAGATCCTTGATTATTAAAAGTTCTTCTTTCTTATAAATTTGTGTTCTGATTATTCCACATTAAGACGAAATCGACGAATTCCTCACAATTTTTTTTTTATAAACTTACTTTGTGGATTCTAGCATCCACAATGATAATAGATGACGAACGTGATATCGACGCATCCATACGAGATGCAAGATTAGCATATGAGCCAAATGTAGAAATGGCAATAAATGAACATGCTCGATTTCAACAATTTCTATCTCATAATTTGGTGATAAAAATAAAGACTCATCTCACTTTGAAATGCATTGATCTATCATATATGAGAGCATTATGGTAATAATGTTAATTAATAATTTGATATTTAAATTTTTTATGATATTATTGATATATTTTTCTAATAATTATGTAATTTATTAATAAATATTGTATGTTATAATTAAATGATGAATGTTTTATATTTATTTATACACTTTTGATTTTGACAACATATGAGTGCAATTTGAATTGTCTTTTTGGAGATGCCCTTAACTATGTAGTGACCCATATATATACACTAGTGAAAAAGTGTCCTCACAACCAAAGTGGGATAAAATACACTTGTTTAACTTAGTCAACACTAAGTCAACATTTTGTTTTTATGCATGTTTAAATTGTTCTCTTTACACCTCAATTTCTCATTTAAATTACACTCAAATTTGACAAATAAAATTTTCATATTATAATGCTCGTCACAAGGTTTTCAATACACTCATAATCCGATCATTCTAGGGAACGTCTTTCATAATAATTATTTTCAAGTTTTAAGTTTCAACAATGACACGTACATCAACTTTGCTTTAAAGGTGAAACATTGATAATAATCACTTTCAAATTTTGAGTTCCAACAATGACACGTAAATCAACTTTACTTTAAAACTTGTGGGTCGTGTAATAGATCCCACAGGCCACAGCCACAGCCACCCACAAAAATTCTTACATTTAAAGATAAATTCGTTAGTCCACAATGATAGTACAACATCAGGATGGCTCTATTTTCTTATTGTTCATCAATAGAATAATACATCTTCTTGCGTATAACTTATGAATCTATTAATTGAATGTCACTCCGTACATTGTGACAGAGAAAGGAAAGCTAAGAACTAAACCAGCTTCAGCCAAAATTGCACTGGAGAATCAAAGAGTGGAAAGATAACTTTACTCTTTGGCTCGTTTGCTCTGGGATTTGCGTTTGGTAACGTCTAAACATCTTTTCCTCAACCGAATTGTCTTTGGTGTAACCTGACCACATTATAAATGCATTTTAGGTAAAAATGTTCCTCATGAATCATGATTTGCCAAATTGATGAAGACTGAATGTACCTCAATAAGTTCATCTGAGGCAACGTATCCTATAGCTTCTTCAAGTGTCATCTAAAATCAAAAGCAGGTGATAAATAATAGCGATCAGGAAGAAAACAGTTTTCTCGTTGGCTTAGAGAAAAGAGTACATACAAGGCGAGGTGGTGATAGTTTCACATTTTCGTCTTTCCCAGCCGATCGAATGTTTGTAAGTTCTTTGGCCCTAACTGGGTTCACCTATAGTGCGCAGGAAGTGAGCCCATGGCATTTAGTCAAAATTATCTAGCATGAAGAGAAAGAGACCAACCAACTTACATCAAGATCTGTATCTCGTGTGTGCTCACCAATGATCATACCATCGTATGACTGTTAAGGCATAAAAATTAGAAGAAGATGCACTATTAGCATGTATCAAACGCATAAAGACCACATAACGTTTTCATTTATTGTATTTAATATGTTTCTCACATCCAGCCCCGGAGACACAAAGAGAATTCCACGAGCTTCCAAACTCATCAGTGAATGAGCGGTGATAGTGCCATATCCCATTGAAACCTGTTTCCATCAAATATAAACAAGTTACAACTATAACTCAAAGAGTACATACAAACATCAAGTGAAGTTATCTCTTTTAAATTAATAAAACAAAACAGCCATAAGAGCAACAGCCTCATAGTTCAAATCCTCAAAGCCAAACACAGACGTACCAATACTCCTTTCCTAACATTGCCAAGCGGACCTCGGTGTTTTTCATAAGCTGCAAGGACGTGATACAAATACAGTTAAATCAACTGAAGAAAACAAAACTCTGGCTAATTTCAAACAATATCGTCATGGAAAAGACAGCTGTCTTATGTATATATCCAAGATGGAAACTTCCTGAAAAGAAAACTAATGATATTTGAAGCTGAAACGGTTGAGCAGAGCAAGAAATGTTGTTTACGTAGATCATTGCTCCAGAAGACTGACTCAATTGAATTGATACTTAGGAAAGAAGAATACACTGGGAAAACAGCATAAAATAGGGGACTAGAAGGACAGAAAGTTGCATACTTAGGAAAGCACGATGCATGAATCCAGTTCCACGGGTATCGCTGCTAAACACACATCTGTACCCAACCAAACCTCTGTACAATGGAAGTATATTTTGGTTATTTATCTTCAAGGACTATGAATTTTCAACTTTATGAAAAGAAAATAAAGTTGGTCAACTAACCTTGAAGGACAAGTTAGTGACAGTCTTGTCCTACCATCGTTTCCTGGGACAGGGCCCATGTCAATAACCTCCGCCCGCCTATGGGAGAGAGCTTCCATCACTAATCCTACGTGTTCTTCATTAATCTCAATAGTCACCTCTTCAATTGGTTCAAGCCTTTGTCCTTTTTCACTTTTATACCTGAATTTAAATAGTAGAACTCGGAAATCAGATGAAGCAAACCAACATAAAAGTTTTTAAAGATATTTACACAGTGCTTTTCTAGGCTAAAAAGAAATCCCCCCTAGATAAAACATAGACCAAGTAATATATTAGTTTTAGGATCAACACATAAATAAGGTAACTTGGTAATTAAAAAAAAAAAGAGAATACTTTAATTCGACTATGAAAAAACTCGGAAGACCCTTTCTTCAAATCCCAAAGAAACTGGCATCTAGCTTTAACCTAAATTACAGTTAAACCACAGCAACAACTCAACCCTCCTGCAGTACCAACATATAAAACCCTCTACAAATTAATCTGATTTCATGTCTAATATAGTATGTAGTTCAACACCTGTAAAACAAACGAAAAGATGAGACTCACATGACTTTAGGTGGTGAGACTGAAAGCTCAAAACCTTCCCGTCTCATATTCTCAATTAAGATACCTGTTAGGCACACAGATATAAATTCACATGTCACAGAGAGAGATATAGTTAGATATTTTTCTGGTGTGTATCATATTTTATATCCATCTTTACAGGGAAGAAACACTGAATTTTTTTTGAAAAAGCACAGACCGAGTTGAAGTTCTCCTCTCCCTTGGACTTCGAATGACTCTGACATGCCTGGAATTACGTTTATGGCAAGATTTGTTTCAGCTTCTGCCATTAACCGGTCCCCAATTTTCCCTCCAGTTAACTGCATGGAAGTTAGAAATAGTCTCATCATCTGCCAGGTCAAGTGGTCTAAAATTGAACACAAAACATTTTTTCAAATCTTGCTTTGGAAGCCAGATTTACTCAGGATGCTAGCAACATATAAGTGAATTCAGATGATAAGCGCAGCAGCCCAAAGGGAAACCCGAGGCTGCAAAAGTTTAAAGCAGAGTACAATGACTACAAGCCACATCTTGTTCGTAAAACTTAAACATACATGGGTGCCATCCCGACCAGCCAGAGGAGAGTCATTAACACCAAAAGTCATAGAAATTGTTGGTGGATCCAGCTCAACAGAAGGGAGTGCAGTTGTGACCTGAAAGATAATGAGATACTTATTCAATCTTCTTAAACTTCAAATAGGATCAATGGAACTTACGAAGTTATGTTAAAAGCAGAATTAACTTAAATATTTCGAAAAATAAATAGGAATGCAATCCATTTAAATATTACCTCTACACTAGCCACTGTGTGACCTATTGATGGAGCTGTCATACCAGCCATACAAATGATATCACCAGCCCCAGCAGCGTCAATTGAAACGATGGTCGTACCTTTCTTTTTCATTAGCTTCACGATCTACAAGAAAGATGTTTGTGTATGCTCAGATGAGACATCAATGTTTGCAAACACGGCTGTCCAAGTAAAAAGTGATATGCAGACCAACCTTTGCTTCTTCTATTTTCTCAGTGCCGGAATCAGAATTACGTAGTCCATTGACTCTGTCGCCAACACGGACAACTCCAGAAGATACTCTTCCAGTTAATATTCGTCCGAGATAGACGTCCTTCTCCATCATTGAAACCTGGAAGTCAGAAGTGATAATGCTAGTAAACTTTCATTGCCAAGGGCTTAAGCAGTTCAGGCATTAGGAAAGCTGAAGATCATAAACAAAATATCATCTCATAGAACGTCTTTATTTCCCAAGCAAATACTTTGACACAATCCCTGCTAGCTTTTAAGGATTTACTCAACGATAGAGTTGCGTATCTATCTACAATGCTTCTAATTTTTCACGTGTCTTTACAAAAATTCAAAATTAAAGAGGTACTTATTTGAAGTTTCACTGTCGACCATCGAACGCCTAACAGAACTCATGGGAACTGTGTTAGTCTCTCTTGGCCAAAGTTAGAAAATATATTTCCAAGATCAGGTACTTGATAGTTGACACATGAAAATCAGAAAAATGATAGAAGTTGCATACACAATACTAGCAGGCAAGTTCAAATTTTCATTAACCGAAATTTTAATTACCAGCATTAGAAATGGTTCATCAAGGTTTGCTTTTGGTGGGGGAACATGTCTTACAACTGCATCAAGCAACTGTGACATATTCTTCGCATCTATAGGAGGTTCTTTGGTGAATGTAGAAGATGCCCACCCTTCTTTTGCGGAGGCATAAAGCACTGGAAACTCTAGTTGTTCCTCTAAGAATGGAGAAAGCAGACACGTTGAATTAGTAAAAGTGTTAGTAATGATTTATAAAAAAGTTTGATACATATATTCCACTTCGATAAATTGATTACCTGTAGCTCCAAGATTTGCAAAAAGATCAAACACCAAACTCTCCACTTCATCACACCTCTCTTCTGTAACTGGTAATGGAGAGATGCATAGGAAGCATTCAACATAAAAAGAAAACTTAAATAAGAAAAACTGAAAAGAATAAAGGAGAAAAACAAGTTTTAAAAAGGGGAAGTGAATGTAATTCATACCTGAAGGCCGATCTACCTTGTTTAAGAGAAGAATAGGGCGTAGCCCATACTTCAAGGCCTTGGCAAGAACAAACTTTGTCTGTGCAAGAGGGCCTTCTCCAGCATCGACAACTAATATAGCTCCTTCAACCATACCAACTACTCGTTCGACCTAAGTCAATTGCAAATTAGTCACAAATCTATCACCTATGTTCTAAGAAATTCATATTATAATGCTGAGCAAACAACTCCTGCTTAATTTCAAGATAACAAATTAGTTAAAGACTGTCACCAAACGATGAGAAGGTATTGAAAGTTTCTATTCCATTGATCTCATGCCCATGTAGCACAAAGAAAGGCTTAACTTTAGAATGAATATCAACTTCTATCATGGAATATATACAGATTTGATTTGCGACTGTACAGAAACTGAGAGCATGGGAATATTTATCAGGGATCAGTCTCATACTTCACCACCAAAATCTGCATGACCAGGTGTGTCTACCATGTTAAGTTCGTTGTCCTTCCAAAATACGGATGTCACCTGTCAGAAAATTTCACATATACCTCAATCCCTATACTAATTTATCATAAAAAACAAGGAAAAATCGCAGTGAATCGATAAAAAAAAAAAATACATCAATTTATAGTAGAACATGATTCAAACTCTTCACAGCAAAAAAAACAAACGAATAAGAAGAAGAAAAAAAATAGGCTACGTATTTGGCAAAAAAATAGAAAGTCTTCTGCTTTGTTACAGTATTACTAAGGGTTCAACATCAAAATTTAAGAAAAGAAATTATCTAAGAACACATAAAAACAAATCTTCTGACCGGACTGAGATAAATCTATCTACAACATCTAAAGAACCTTACTTATCGGGACGATCTACATATCTTGCAGACAATTTTTTTACTCCTTTAATTCAAATTATCACTGGAAACAGAACCATTTGCAAAGTGTGAAGTAACAATTAGCTTTAATTTTGATCCAAATAGACTAATATTTGACAAAAGTCCATACCTTAGAAGAAATAGTTATCCCTCGCTCCCGCTCAAGGTTAATGGAATCCATAGCACGCTCATGGGGAATATCGGCGCCACACTGACGGAGAAGCCGGTCCATGAGCGTGGTCTTCCCGTGATCAACATGAGCTATAACGGCTACGTTCCGGAGTCTATTAGGGTCGAGCGAGCTACTAGGAGCTCCGGCAGAAGCGGCAGAAACGGTGGCAGCCGAGAACGCGCGTAAGGAAGAAATCGAGTGTCCAAATCTATGAAAAGGAGACCTGGAAAGCGATGATTGAGAAGAGAAAGAGCTTCGAGTAGTGTTTGACCAGAGAGATCGAATCAGAGGTCCCATCATCTCTTCAACGGAAAGAGTGATAGGGTTTTAAGAGATCTCAAATCTCTGCCGATGAAGAAGGCAAAGGGTTTTTGCCTGTTTGGCTTTGATTTACAAGTTATTGCAAAATAAAGTGCGAACTTTCTATGATTTCAATATTATCCCTACATTTTCATATTGTTCTATTACCTCCCATCTGAGCATATAGGGCCAGGCTTTTTATGTTAAAAGCCAGCATACATAAAAGATAGGTTGACTAATATGATAGATTAAAATCAGAATAGCAAAATATCTAAATCATTAATAAAAGAATAATTCTTTGAAATACCATAAAAAATTTTAAATTCGTACTCCAAAAATATTATAAATATAAATTGTAAATATTTAAAATTTTGGGTTTATATTCACTAAATAGAGTTTAAGGTTTAGTTTCAAGGGTTTTAGAGTTTAAATTTGAAATTTTAAAATTATATCAAATTTTGTGGTATTTATGAAACAAAAAATTTTTGTGAAAACTTTTGAAAAAATTGTTGTACTTTTAAAATAAATCTAGTTTTTTAGTATTTTTGAAAATTCCTCTTAATGAAATATAATAATATAATATGAATTTAATAAGAATCTAGTTACATTTAGTAATATCAAAGTTTACATAACCAAATGCCTAGAAAACTACCATTTGGTTTATAATTTATATGTTGCTAACTATAAAACTTGCTAAATAATTAAATCATAAATGTTATTTGCACTTCGCAACTAACTAAAGAAGATGCAAATACTAATAAGGTCGTTACAGTCGTTGCTATACTACAAACATCACTATATTCACCTTTGAAAGAAAACTCAAGTTTAGATAACTCTCTTAAATACTGTAAATGATTTTGACATTATCAAGTCAGACTATTGGGATTCACACGAATGTTTTTCTCACGGTTTCAACTTATCGAATTTTGAGAGATAGACCGATAAAACATCTTCTTAAAGTGCAAGAGTTAGAATGGAATGTTTGTGAGTTGTTGAAGACATAGTGGACGTGAAGGAAAAAGAAACAAGTAACGATAACTATTTGTTAACATATTTTCTCTTTATCGTTGAAATCTTATTAGGTACTAAAGCTCTCTTTTGTCTAGTATGACATATCTATGATTTTATCATAGTTTGAAAGACTTTAATTGCATTTTTAATAGTAAACATTTAACCCAAAAAATAATGTCATTTTCACACTTTAAATTTTGGTGAATGATGTGTGAAAACATTAAAAGAACCGCACTGCCATTCAAATCCAGTACTAGTGAGTTATGGATTAAACATCACTTTCAAGGTCCGCCGATTCGTCCATTTTGTTTTTGTGGGCTAAGTGGAAAGACAAATATTAAAGAATTGAATAAAGCCCATTGTGTACTCAAGTGTATTATTCGTTTCAAGGGTAATAAGTGGTCTCAGGCTCATTCATAAATATGACATCTTTTGTTCCATAATCTTGTTCTTTTTTTTTGTTAAATAATTTCAGAATCTTGTTTAGTACTACTGTCAATTAAATCCTTATACCACGTACCAATTAAATGAGTTTACAAAAAAATTTGTACCTTTTTTTAGTATAAAATTTGATAAACTGTAAGTTATCGAATCACCAACAAAAAATCATTTTCGAAAATATGGATCGGTAAAATTGTTGGAATTAAATTTGAACAAAGTAATATTGTCCAATATTCCAGCGAGTTTTTCGGTGGAGATATTCACCGGAACGACTGGATTATGAGTGCATCGGAATCCTTGCAACAACTATAAAATGGAATATTAACTTGTCAAATTTGAGTATGATTTGAATGAGAAATGGAGGTGTAAAGAGATCAACTTAAACATGCATAAACACAACAATGTCGACTAAGTTTAACAAGTGTTTTTATCCCATATTGTTTGGAAAAACCTTTTCCCACTAGTATATATATCTGGAAGAGTACACTATGGTGTATTGGAGAGAGATGGGCCACCCACACGCGCGCCGCCGCCGACGACCGACCGGCACGAACCACGCGGGCGCGGGGTCTTTGGGAATGTTCCAGTCCCAGTCCAAGCCCATCAAGATGTATTCTTTTTGGAGAAAATTTCTATGAATTATTCTATGGATTTTTTGGCCATTTTTAATATGTTGTTGGTTCGATTTCTAATCGGAATAGAACCGAAACTGAAATTAATTTTGGTTAGACTTTTATCGCGTTCGACCGAGTCTTTAATGGCTCCTGAATTTTTTTCCTCGATTCGCGATCTTAACAGTTTCGGTTACGCTCCGCTCGTCTTAAAGGTCGACCTCGTCTTATTCATTCTGTACCTTTTTCACTTAGAAAAAAATCCATCACTCTTTATTGTCTCTTCTCTCTCACGTAAGTCTTCCCGAGATTACATCTTTCAATCTAAGTTCGTAGATTCCGAGTTCGGGTGTTGCGAACCAGTCTCATTGCGGTTGTATCATGGGATTCTAAAATCGCATATAACCGTCACCCTACATGCGATTTAAAGAATTAAGGACAGAGAACATCTTCTTGACTCCGCATCTGTTTTATTTCGGTTTTTAAATCGTTTTGAATAAGGTATTTCAGTCGTTTTTCTTAATCCGGTTTTACAAGGTCCTACAAAAATCAAATCTAGAATTAGTTCATATAATATGGAGAAACGCATTTACGTGGACTTGAATTCTAGTAAAAACGAATGCAGACATTGATTTTTAACTATTTGACCAACAACTCAAACGAAACATTGATTATAATTAAGCCAATGATGTTACACAATATAACATACAGAGAAGAAGTTTGATGCAGTAAATAAGGAGGTACACAAAGCCTTGATATAACAACAACATTGACATAAGAATCATCAAGAAAAACAAAAAAAGAGAAAAGACACACGTAATTTAGCGATATTCAAATAACTTGTATGCACCAATCACAATTATATAAGCTTGGACATTTGGTAAAGTATATGTTGAATATGAAAAGGCCAATTTAATGGTGTTGTGGATCGGGACCTCCTGGTGAAACCCTATGGGACTCCACTAAAACCCTTCCCTTGTATTGACCTTTGAACTTGGAGAGATCAAGCCCGAGTTCACGTAGGAGAATCTGATTATCCATATTGCCTAGTGTCGTGGCACGAAGGATTCGAGCATGAGAACTAAATATTGGTGATGAAAGTAAGATTATGAGTATGATTAGGGATTGCTTAATGATCAAATTCTCCATAAAAAGGTGACTAATTAAGAAGAAGAAAGGTGATGACTTGTAAAGAAAGAGATGCAAAAATGAGATGAAGTCGAGTATGATGACTTGTATGCATTGAGATTTTTCTATTTATAGATCATAATTAGAGACGCAAAGCATAAAAAAGGACAATGTTTAAATTAAGATTAAGTAGTTTTGAGTAAGTGGAAAGAACATAATGGGATCCACTACCAAGATGAATGCATAATCCGACTCATACTTAGATTATAAAAATAATGCATGTTCACTATCTTATAATTATATATAAATTATGATTTATGGGTTATTCAGCTGATCTAACTATTGGAAATTCGCAGGGAAACCCTGTGTTTCATGACCAGTTACAACTTAATTTAAGGTTTGTGAAAATTTTTTTTAAAAAAAATCACCGGAAATAAGTAAAAAAATGAGATAATACAAAATAAAATACACAAAAAATTTAATTACTTTTTAAATCACGAATATTTAATATATATAAAACAATATACCAACTATTTATATTGTCTATTTTAATACATGAATTATAATTTATTTATCCAGTTTACACACGTCCGTTAACACACCATTAAAAAACCGTTATCTTGTTTTTTTATTTAAATATTAATATTTAGTAACAAAAAAATAAAAATCATAAAATTCTTCGAAATTTCAAAAAAGTTATTAAAATTCCAGAAGTTCAAAAAGAAATCAAGAAAAACACAGAAAAAAATAAAAATATAAGGATTATATTTAAATATAACAATTGAATATAAAAATAGTTAGTGTATTATTTTAGACATTTCAAAAGTTTATATATTAAATAAATAATTAAAAATGAGTTGGTGTATTTTGTTGATTTTTTCAAAAAAAAAATACCAATAAATCTTTGGTCAATTTATTCTTACATATTTTCAGCTATGTATTGTTTTCTTAAAATTTTATGACCAAATCGACTTCTGACAAGTTTTTAACTTTTTTTTGTCAGAGAATGATCATAACCAGATTTGATATCTGACTAATATGATTGGACCACAACAGGGTCACAAACTCTTATTTTTACCAAATTTTGAGGAATTTCTGTCAAAAATAAAATTTTGGGTAATGGGTACTAAAAAGTTTTATAATTTGTTAAAAGTGAATTTTATAATAGTTTTTTTTTGTATTTAGGTAAATTTTTGTTTTTTGAATGATGAATTGTTTGGAAATGATGAATGTGAATTATTTATGTGAATGGTGAATTGTTTGTGTGAATGATGAATTGTTTGGAAATGATGAATGTAAATTATTTATGTGAATGGTGAATTGTTTGTGTGAATGATGAATGATTAATGTGAATGGTGAATTGTTTGTTTGAACGATAAATGGTTTATGTGAATGAAAAAATAATATTTTAGATAATAAAATAAAAATACATATTTCCTAAATTATAAATACATATTTTTAAAAATAAAAAACCAAAAATACTCAGTTTACAAAATATTCTAGTTAAAAAGTCCGTTAGTTTGGTAATTTGGTTAATTGACTAATGCACTGAGTTTCGTTTTGTTATTTAACATCGCACATGCAGTTGACAAAATGTCATTGTTTGCAAGAAACCACGATTGCCAATATTTCTTTTCAGTGAATTTGTGGGATAGTAATGACATATACAGATCTTTTTTCTTTACAACATTGAATCTTTCAAACTACATAAGTAGAAAACAAGCTTTGGAAATAAAGAAAAATGTGTTATAAAAAAGTTTTTAAGTTAGAAATAGTGTCACTGTCGGAAATAAAGAAAACGTTTAATGAATGTATTCTGAAAACGTGTCATCGAATGAGTTGTCCTAACCTGAGATGCAACCAATTAAAGAACGGCCTGGTCACATCGCAATGTGTATGATATAGCTAGAAAGCTTTTATCTGTCGGCTGAAGATTGTGACATTAATAAGAAGAGACCAAAAGTGAGTCCACAAATTTTAAGGTTCAATAATTTCTCCCACAAAAATGTGTGTTGCATAGTGGGTTGGTCTGGTTACTTGTGTTTGTAGGGGCCAAAACTACAAAAGGTTTGAGATGTTGACACACTTCCTCTTTGATAATAACGTTTTGAGATTGTTTTTTGTTTTATTCAAGCTAATTGTACCACACCAAATTATAGATTAAAGTACCCAAAATATTTAGTGTGTATCGTTTGTCACGAATCTTAAATATGTATTTCATTTATATGTTAGATTTATAGCTAAATTTAAATTGGTATTTTACCAATTTTGATATCTTTTGTTTTTTATTTTAAAGATAAATATTTTTTAACTCATTTACGCGTAGTTTTTTTATCAACATCATACACGCATATAATTTATCATTTATGCAATCAATTGATTATTCACATTTTTAGTATTCACGACCTATTACGTAATTGTTCATATTTCTCAAAATAAAAATTTAAAAATCAATACCTTTTTAAAAAAATCATTTTAATAAACTAATCAACAGTTTTTCTCAATTTAGAAGTAAAACTTAATACATTTCAATAACCAATAAATCTAAACCGAAATCCAAAATATAAGTTAGAAGAAAAAAATTGTATCATTTAGCATATATTTTTTATGGTCAACCACAATTAGGCCATGAATGGAGCCCATTAATTTTTCTTGTGCGGGGCGGTTCACAGAATATATGTAGGGTCCACCATTGTGTTACCATTCATCTAACTAAACAATACACAGGGCGTTTTTTAAAACACATGTGGGTCCATAAGTGCGTTTTTCGAAACAACACAAAAACGGAGTTTAATTTCTCCCTCATGTATTAAGCAGCGGTTCATCCTCCTTTTTTTTCTTCTGTGTTTTTTTTTTTTTTTTTTTTTTNTTTTTTGACAAATCAACTCACTTTTTTTTTCTGACAGATAAAATTTTATTAATCAGAAAGATGCTTCCGTACCTTTAATTTTTAAAATCAATAAAACCTTGAAAAATCAATATATTTCACTACTTTCCTTGAAAATAATATTAAATATATTTATATAATTGTAAGGGATTCTAAAAATATCATTTTTTAGTTTATGTTTCAAAATATCACACCCCCAATTATTCATTAAATTTTTAAAAAAATATTTTTGAAAATTGAAATAGATTCAAAATTTAAATTCAAAAATTAAATCACAATCCTTCAAATTTAGAACTTAAATTCTATTTAGTAGATCCAAACCTAATAATTTAAATTCTAAACTTTTAAAATATAGTTTTTTATGTTTGTTGTATTTTTGGAAGTAAAACATTTTCATGATATTTTTTGGAATAATTGAGAGTGTTATTTTGAAACATAAAAATTATCTCGTACCGCTAATTTTTATTCCCCATTCAAAATCTCGCACCGCTAATTTTATTATAACCACAGTTGTCCCGCATCGCTAATTTTCTTTTCTGCACTACAGTTAATTGTACCGTCCCGCTTATTTTTTTCTATTCCGTACTGTTTAATTTGTGTTACCATTCGGAACCTTAAAGTAATAGTAAGTAGACTTGGATTTTGCTTCTTTGACTTTAAGATGAATCTTTCAACGATTACATCACCAGAAATTGATTATAAAGTTAACCTACTTGTGCTCACACACAAAACAAAAACATCTAGCTTACTTATCTCAACAAAACGAAATCATGAATACTGCACAATGGGTGTCTAATCACTCGTGCAATCTTATCTATTACAATAGCTAATTAAATTTCAATCTGATAAATGACAATGTGTTTAACGATCATTGAACCACCGAATAATAAGAGATTCACAAATGCATCCGGCGGAGACACGTCGCCGGTTAGGGGTCAGAGAAGACAAGATTTTGAAGTGAGTGGCCACTACAGTTTGCCGCCAGAATCTGTCGCTTTTGTGTTTGTTTCACATGAAGACCACTTTAAGAGCGTTTAACGCCATATGAGTTGGCTTACGTGGACGCACCAAACAACTATTAACGATCCAGACTTTCATGCTTCATCAACCTCTATTAATGAAAACTGCTTTTCGTTTTCTTGCTTTATTTTATAAAGTAGGAGTATTAGTTTAGCACGTAAATATAAATTATTTATATTCAAATTTAATAACTCGTGTATATAAATTTAAATATATATATATACTATAATTACCTATAATTAATGTCACCATCAAATACACGAAGAAAAACAAAAACTAAAAATAACGTCTCTACTCATCCACGCTAATATACCCAAATCCAACAAAAGTAAAATGGTGATTACGCTTATGCTCCTCACGAGCTAGAAAATTAGCATGTGCATTTGAATTCCGCATGCACTGCTTGAACTTCACCTTCAGATATAATCTTCTGTAAGTCTCAACATCCTTTAACTTGGAGCTGAAAGCCGGCCAGTCCGAGGGATTAAGAGCATAGCAAGAAGTTTTTTTGAATCGGTGTATAAAGTTCATAAAATTGAACATTAAAAATAAAAATTAGTCTTTTGGAAAAAAAAAATTAGTGCATTTTTGTTATATTTATTATAGTTTTCTTATTAATAAACATATAATAAAAATATGTTTGACAAAAAAAACATATAATAAAAATATATTATATTCTTTTAATCTTATATTTTTATTTATTTATTTATTTCGACCTATAGCTTCTTTTACAAAATCCTTAATATTAACATATTGTGACTTTTTTTCTTAAACGAATATAAAAAATGTATATATCTTTTTTACTCTTCAAATTTTACATTTTAATCTTTTATACATTGTATAATTTTTATTATTCTAATCTTATAATTTATGTTTAAATTAATAAATTGATATTTTTTATTATGCTTGTTATTATGTTGTTTTATTTAAAAGAACAATATCTATTTCTTTTTTGTTTTTATATTATTTTAAAATAATAAATTAGTAATAAAAAATTATTAATTTAATTATTAGGTTGACACATGTCATAATTTTAATTAACAATAACATATATCACAATATTATAAATTATAATTTTACTTCTATGTCACATTCAAGTTCTTTATCGTTTATACGTTTTTAGTGTATATAATAAAATTTTCTAATGTATATAATAAGATTTATTTGTGCTAAACATAAGAATATGGTCTATACTTCTCTCTAGATATAGAAAAGCGACGTAGGAACATAGAGAGTCGGTGAGGTGATTTCAGGCGTTAGTCCGAGTCACATCCACTTGTTTTGTGACTTGGGGCCGCCGGAGATTCCAGCGCTGTGCGGTCCGGCTGCTCTGCACTTCATCTCTAAGAACCAGTCTTCACTTTTTCTTTTTCCACCAGATCTAATCTTTTCTACGGCGACTGAAAGTCGAAATGAAGCTTATGTGCGGCGGCTATGTGTGATTTACCTGACTCACGAGCGCGTGGAAAGGAGGTCGTCAGTGGTGTGCGGCGGATAAGTCTAGAGGAATCGAGTAGTGTTGGAGAGTCTCTTCGTAGGAGGTTGCGGCTGGCCAGGCCTACGTAGGGACAAAGCAGCTTGGCTTGGTCGCGTCTAAGCCACCGTTGAAGATCGCTGGTCCTTCCCCTCCGGTCTCCTCTCTTCTTCCTTGCCGTGCATGCGCCGCTAGACACAAGATCTCCTCCTCCTCCATTCTCCTTTCTTTCTTTGTGGCTGGTGGTTGGTGGTTCCAGCCTCCATCAGCTTAATCCTGTCTTTTCCGACGCTGATTTGAGTTTCGGCGATCTGCAGTCTTGGAGAAGGTGTCGGCGACGGAATCTTTTCGTCGATATCGATTTTGGATTTTTAAAGTTCGTTTGTTTATTTGAGATTAGTTTGTTCCTGTCCAAATTGATTTCTGATTTCTCTGTTTCCTTTGTACTGAGATTGATTGGGTTGTATTAGATGGTTGGTTTGTGATGTACCAAGTTTAAGTCTAAAAGGTTTTGGGATTTAAATATGAAAATATTTGCACTATATTTAAATTGAAGACCATTTACAATTTTTTTTTATCTGTATTAAAAAAGTCACATGGAGACTGTAGAGACGGACATGTGAGTGTATATGGCGCCGTCATTGCACGATGTAACGCATCTTCTTGTATTTTTTTAGATATGTAAAAAAAGTATCTTCCTAATTTATTCTTTGACAATCGAAGAAGCTATGTATCGCATTAATTAGTATTATCATGGTTGAACACTAATTAGCTGAAAACAATGTTCAAAAATAGAAATGTTATTACTGTTAAAATTTTTTCTTTTAATTTATATTCATGCATGCTTGTTTTGGACCAATTTGATGGTTCGCTTCTGCTCTCTGACAGCTTGTTTGTTGGTAATTATGAATTTTAAAATTTTCGTTTAAATGTGAACAGGTCTTATGGTTATGACAATCAAATCACGTACAATAAAATTTAACTCTAAGTTTGGCGGATTAATTAAAAGATAGAGAAGCAGAGAAAATCAACAAATTTTGTTGATTAAAGAAGTCGCCAAATTCGTTATTTTATTTAAAAAAGCTAACCGAAATTGAGTCGGCGGAATCTAGTGCTATTTGCCTTCTATGGTTGTGGAGGGATAGATAAGGTTTTTGAAGGGGCATTGTCACTTACATGCATATGCTCTACTTTTCTTAATCACCAAAAGTTATTCTTATCACAACAAAAGTATATACGTATATTATAGTAACGCACAAAATAATAATATACAAATACACACCTTCAAGAAAAGTTAGCACTTAGGTCCATCAATTGAAAGGGCAGTTGAAAGGGAAGTTGTGTTATTTAAATGGATAGATTTTATCTATGTGCATACTTTTATCATTTATTGATTCTAGATAATTGTGTTTTTTTCCACCAAATCTTCATTCATAATATAAACGATTACAAAAGAAAAAGCAATTTCGAACATATCCAAATGTGCAAATATAAAGTTCAAAAGAAAATTCAAATCTAGAAACGATAGATAGATAACATAAGCATAGCTTGATAAAAAGTTAGGAGTAAAATGAAGCAATTTAGTGCGATTAAACACATGGTAAACTTAATTCCTACTACTTCCTCGACTAACTTTGCACACGTCACCTCACAATTGTGACTCTAGAAAGTGATCCATACCCACAGCCATCTGATGACTCTGAATTTTCATGGTTTTTACTTAACAATTAGCATCAATTCTGAGGTCTAAAAGCGTGCATACATCACATTTATGGTTGATTTCACTAAGTTTAGTGTTTTTAGGACTTTTGCATTAGAATTTGCATATGCACGCATTTTGGAGGTTTTTCAGGACTTTCAGGTATTTTTTGGAAGGATTTGGAAATTTCAGAAAAAACAGCACTTGACATTGGAATGGACACAACACTCAACTGTGGAATGGACACATCTTTCAACTGTGGAATGGACACAACACTCAACTGTGGAATGGACTGAACTTACCTCCGAGCACCTGCAGGATCGATCCCATCTTAATGCAGGATCGATCCCAGGCAATCCAGCAGCGAAGCAGGATCGATCCCACTCAGCACCTTCGGGATCGATCTCAACTCAATGCAGATCGATCCCAACAACACTCAAGATCGATCCTGCAACGAACCCAGATCGATCTCAGGCAGTTCTGCAGCGAAACAGGATCGATCCCACTCAGCACCTTCGGGATCGATCTCAACTCAATGTAGATCGATCCCAAAAACACTACAGATCGATCCTGCAACGAATCCAGATCGATCTCAGGCAGTTCTGCAACGAAACGAGATCAATCCCGCAGTCATGTTTCCAACGTTTCTGGTGAAGTCTCAAAAAAAGCCAAGGAAGTTCACAAAGACAAAGCAAGACTAAGAAGGAAACAGATGAGAGAGATCCCAACCTCAAACACACTTTGGACGCATCTCAGCTGGATCTATCTCAGGCACTCAATGCCGGGATTGATCCCAACCTCAGACGCACTTTGGATGCATCCCAATCTCAGACGCACTTTGGATGCATCCCAACCTCAAACACACTTTGGACGCATCTCAGCT
>OVBE01005653.1:4794-21293 GCA_900406425.1 Iberis pinnata
GAATCTGTGTTACTGATGAGTTTTTGGGGTTAGGTTAGGAACTGAATTTAGCAAAATCTTATAAAAATGAAGTGATAAGAGGGTTGTATCTAGGGGGGTGGGCATAATTTCCCGGAACCGAACCGAAAAATCAGGTTCGGTTCGGGTACGGTTCTTTTTAAATTACCCGAATGGTTCTTCTTATCAAGAACCATGGATATTGGTTCGGAACTGAAACGATNGAAACCAAAAAGAACCGAAATTATAAGTTAAGTGTTTATACCAAGAACCATGAATATATGTTTCTCTTACCAATTTTTGGATATTTTTGGGTATTCGGGTACTTTTGGTTCGTTTTTGTATTTTCGGTCTCGGATATTTTGGGTATTTTCGGTTCTTTTGGGTTTTTCAGATATTTTTGGTTCTCTTGGGTGCTTTTGGTTTCAAATATTTTGAATATTTTCTGTTATTTCGGTTCTTTTGGGTATTTTTTGGTAAAATATCCGAACAAAACCGAAACCATTAAGTTATGAGTTATCGGTTCTCAAATGGTTCCAAAATTTTAGATCTAAACTGAACCGAACCGACCTAGAACGGAACCGAACCGATTTTCTAATGGTTCCTATATAGATCCTATATTGAAGGAACCGAAAGAACCGGAACCGAAAAAAGCCGACCCGAACCAAACCGAATAATCGAACGCCCACCCCTAGTTGTATCTTTGTATGGTTTATAAGAGATTATTGAAGTTGTTATAATGAAAGTAGAATTGATTCGAAGCGAAACTCATCTTGTTTATTTGTTGTATTTGACACTTTCAGGTGACATATTAGAGACATTGAAAACAAATGGATATACTTATTCATGGGGTGATGTTACTGTGAAACTAGCTAAAGCATATGGCTTTTGTTGGGGTGTTGAGCGTGCTGTTCAAATCGCATATGAAGCAAGAAAACAGTTTCCAGAGGAGAAACTTTGGATTACTAACGAAATCATTCACAACCCGACAGTTAATAAGGTCTGTACTCACCTTTTTAGGCCTCATCTAATGTTAAAGCTAGATGCTATTGCTTTGTAGCCATTAGGTTGTTGAGTTTTTTTAACTTTTATGGCAGAGATTGGAAGATATGGATGTTCAAATTATTCCGGTTGAGGATTCAAAGAAACAATTTGGGGTAGTAGAGAAAGATGATGTTGTTATCCTTCCTGCATTTGGAGCTGGAGTCGATGAAATGTATGTGTTAAATGATAAAAAGGTTCAAATTGTCGACACGACTTGTCCTTGGGTGACAAAGGTACACTTCTTTTACTCGCAATCATCTCAAATTTAATGCATTGGTGCTAGGCCTGGGAAAAAGATTCGTTCTGATCCGTTATTTGCTTCATGTTTGATAATTTGTGATTCTAAAGGTATGGAACATGGTTGAGAAACACAAAAAGGGAGAATATACATCGATAATTCACGGTAAATGTAATCATGAAGAGACGGTTGCAACTGCTTCTTTTGCAGGAAAGTACGTCATTGTAAAGAACATGAAGGAGGTGAGTCAAACATTTGTATAATATTCGTAGACTTTTGCAAGGTTATTTTTTTACTTATCGGTGACCTTTATTACCGAGGCACAGGCGAATTACGTTTGTGATTACATTCTTGGTGGCCAACTAGATGGATCTAGCTCCACGAAAGAGGAATTCATGGAGGTAAAAGTGCTTCTTTAGCAAAATTCTCTTCATCATCATCATCAATATGGTAACACTCTTATATCTCTATGTTTTCGCGTTGTAGAAATTCAAATATGCCCTTTCAAAGGGTTTTGACCCGGATAATGACCTTATCAAAGTCGGTATTGCAAATCAAACAACAATGCTTAAAGGAGAAACAGAGGAGATAGGTTAGTTAGTTACACTTTTATTAATCTTTGATGACAAAACATCTAATAGAAAAATCCTACGCCCCGCAGGAAAATTACTTGAGAGGACAATGATGCAGAAATTTGGAGTTGAAAATGTAAACGAACATTTCATCAGCTTCAACACAATATGTGACGCTACTCAAGTAAAAATCCCGTCACTTATGCTTATAAACAAAACTAAGCCTCTGATTTTTGACAATAGAGGAAGTGATCTATTTTCAGGAGAGACAAGATGCAATCTATGAGCTAGTTGAAGAAAAGATGGATCTGATGTTAGTGGTTGGTGGGTGGAATTCAAGTAATACTTCTCACCTTCAAGAAATCGCCGAGGCACGTGGAATCCCATCTTATTGGATTGATAGTGAGAAAAGGATAGGACCTGGGAACAAAATAGCCCACAAGCTTCACGTAAGTGCAAATCACACACATACACACCATTTCAAAAACTTTCACTGATCTTTTCTCTCTTGATATATGAATAGTATGGAGAATTAGTCGAGAAGGATAATTTTGTTCCAAAGGGACCAATCACCATTGGTGTGACATCAGGTGCATCAACTCCAGATAAGGTAAAGTAAATATTTTTGTTTGTTTGTTTGTTTATTTTATTAATGAACATGTGTGAAAATATTTGTGAATTGTTAGGTGGTGGAAGATGTTTTGGTGAAGGTGTTTGATATTAAACGTGAAGAGTTGTTGCAGCTGACTTGATTCATTTAGTTTTTATGATGTCCAATGTGTTACAATTGAAAACGCAAAATGATAAACAAAGAGTTTATACTGCGAAATCCAATTGGTTATAAAAAGAAACTATTTGCTTAATACTACCTCGGTTCCTAAAAAATTGTTGTTTTACAATACTTATGTTTTAGATAAAATTAATATATATATATATATATATTTATTTATGATATTAAGAATAACATTTCACAACTATTAGTTTTATTGAAGAGATAATATTTAGTGTTATTAAACTAATGAATAAGTATTAAAAAAAATAGTTTCATTTCATACAATTTCATTACATGAAAATTAAAATTTACTTGTAGTATTGTAGTTCTACACCATAATAATTTAATAATCATTGAAAAAATATGAATAATCCATTATGTACAAAAGAGAAACTATAAACTATAATAGTGAACATTGTGACAAAAAGAAAAATATAATAATGAACAATATTGTATGTTAATTAGAAAAGTACTATATTACCAAACCATCTTGAATCATCTTCGGTTAAGCTAAACCAAATGATTAATTAGATTCTGGTTTAACTTGAGATCTTGAGCGCTGCGATTGCGAACTTAGTTTTCGAAGAAACTGTAACGTCTCAGTATACGAAGGATCTGACCGGCTCAATGGTTTACATGAATTTATATGGTCTGTTGACTTTAACACCTGTTTCAGTTTTTCCAAGTAAATCAACATTTTTTTGTTCCATTTAACAAAGGATTATATAAAATGGAGATAATTAGGGCTGGGAATCGGGTCGAAAATTTCGGTTTTCGGTTTTTGGATTTGTGTTCCGAACTAAACCGAAAAAATTTCGGTTCAGTTCGGTTCGGTTTTTGTTTTTGAAGTTCGGTTTATTTAGTTAATTTTCGGTTAAGTTTTGGTTACTTTTTCATTTTTTCGGTTATTATCGGGTTTTCTCAAGAAAATAAAAAAAAAAGATAAACCGATCGGTTATCTATTCGGTTACCGAAATTAATTTTTTTTTGTGCCATCGGTTTACGAAATATAATTCGGTTCGGTTCGGAAAATTTCGGTTCGGTTCGGAAATTTCGGTTTGGTTTATATTCCCAGCCCTAGAAATAATACTTACAACAAGTTCACCAAATCCTGGATATGCTGATTCAATTGGTACAATTTCCATTCGTAATGCGTATCCTCCATAGCCTTCAACAATTGGTGTTACTTCTGTCTGCAATTACATTATAAACAGAGCCATATTCGTGTTGAACTCTAAAAGAGACTCATAAGTGTAGTCGAATGAATAAAACAAAAAACCAACCTCACAGAAACTAAGGACTTCAAGAATCCCTTTCTTGTGAAGCTGACGAAGAAAGTCATTGAGTTCAACTAGTCTTGGAGAACCACTTCGTAGCTCACCTATCTATCAACAATTCATAATCCATATAAGGTTGATTACATATAGAGATTTGGAGATAAAGGAATAGTGGCTACTAACCGAAGGAGCTGGACGCAATACGAAACCCATTCGCCATGGCATATCTGCTAATTTACTGCCAAAATGTGGACAACTATAGAATACCTGAAAAAAGTGAGGTAAGATGTATAATCACATTATCTTTTCTTTGAACTAATTTTTCAAGATGTGATGTGTTGATACATACAACTCCAGCTGTGTTATTCACTAGTTTATCGATTTTTTCTTCCATGGCTTTGTGTAAGATCTGCTTCACCACAAGTCCTCCCATACTACACAAACAATGATCAAGAAATATATGTAAATTAAACCATAG
Organism: Iberis pinnata; assembly: GCA_900406425.1. Taxonomy (NCBI): domain Eukaryota; kingdom Viridiplantae; phylum Streptophyta; class Magnoliopsida; order Brassicales; family Brassicaceae; genus Iberis; species Iberis pinnata. The sequence continues at coordinate 9,173 of OVBE01005653.1, forward strand.
AGAGAAAATAAGGAAACATTCATTGGCAGACACAGGCACACCGTAAGAAATTGTAGACCTGTGAGTCACAAAAACAACAGGTCGGTCTCCAATGCCAGCTGAGATAAGCTTCTCCAATATCATTGAACTAACTTCCTGCAATTTATCAACTTTCCATCATCAACCAACTTTCAAAATTAAGCTCATCAGACCAAGACCTTTCCAGAAATACTAATGTACATATAGACTCTTTTGTTAATCTGTAGATAAACAAGGGTGTACCTGAAGAGGCAAGGTAGCTCCAGACCACTCCGTGAGGTTTGTCTGTATCAAATATTTCATCGAGAATCAACATTAAAAACTATCAATTCACCAGAAAACAGATGACTACACAACATTTAGATCAAAGCAGTAGTTATAAAAGATCCCACTGAGTAGCTATACATACCTTGTATTTAAGGGTAAACAAGCGAGCTTGAGGGAAATCATTTGAAAGCCACTCACTTGGCCAAAATGTTCCCATCATTCCTGCTTCTTGGTCAATCCTCTCCACCAAGCCAGATTTGGTAGAAGATTTGTCATCAGATATTCGCCACGATTTAAAAGGTCCACCACGCAAGCCATGAAGAAAGATAACATCAAATTCAGGATCATGCACATGTGAACCACTACTGGAAGAATTCATGGAACCATCATTTACATGGTCTCTGACTGTATCAGCGGCATTTGTTTGTTCACCTTCACTTGAAGATTCCTTCTTCTCACCACTTTGATGTTCTTTTTCCGGACATTTCCAATGGGGTAGTCCGGGATTAATAAGAAATATCATGTCTCCATAGCGAGGACAGTTGCTGTTCATGTTTGAGATGTCTGGCTTGGAACTGTCAGATCCACTACCATCTTGCTGATTGCAAAATACATTTAACAGAGAAGCCCTCGCATAACTTTGTGTCTTAGGATCGTTGCAACAAGATTTTTTTCCTCTGGCACAATCATCAAGCCATTTGCACCATGTTTTATCAGTTAAAATGACTTTCTGGACTTGCGGAAGAAGTGAAAGAATGGTTAGCAACCTAGCAGCATGCCTTCGGATGTGCGCACTAGCTGGGACTCTGACACTAGATGGATCCTGTTTATCTCTGATTGAAGAATCACCATTATTATCTGGAGCTCGCTCTCGAGCCTCAATGGCTCTGGATGCATCATAAGCTTCTATCGCGCCTAGCTTCTCATAATCATCACATAACATAAAGCGCCTTAGTAAACAAAGAACACCAAAATCAACTATTTTCTCCTGGCATACAGGATCTTCAACACAAACATCAGTGAGTGACTTGATTGCCTTTAGGGTTGCCAATGCGGACTCAGCAGCATTAAATTTAGGGAGGCTTTCCTTCTTCAAGTTCTTAATTGGTACAGCAAAAGGCTCTGAAAGGAGCAGATCTGCCAGTGGAACATTACTGACAGAATCTGGGACTTCACCCAGTTGAGCCATGGCAAGACTAACAACAGCCCCTGCTAGCTGATTGGTTGAATGAGAAACAGAAGAAACTTTTGATTGATCCACCTGTATATTCCAAATCAAATCTCTGTTATTTATTAATTTTAAACCCAATAGATGTAACAAAACTAAAGTAGTTATAATTCTCAACACTTTTCTGTTCAGATAACAGAATCAGTGACGATATAATTTTATGCACCTTTGGTTTCTCGGTTTTAGGTAGGCTAGCTCCTTTAGCAGTCAACGTCTTGCTGTGGTTCAAAACCTCATTCATTATAAGGGTTAACCATCCCTGAGAAATTGGAATAGATTCTGGTCCATAGTCCTCAAAAGTGCGTGAAAGGATTCTCCTTGCTGAAGATTGAACAGTATCAGATGCAACTTTTCCAAGAACCCATGAAAGTAGTATCCCAGACCATTTCTGACTCTCTTCAAGAGATAAATGCATGTCGCCAGTACAGAGTAATTCTAGAGCCTTTGACAAACCTTCTTGCACCGCTATGTGCTTTCTTGTTTTCCTAGCACTATCTCTCATCAGAGGAAGACCCTTCTCCATCACCACCTTCTGTGCTTTGTCACTTCTTTCAACCGAAACTAAAAAGGCGGACAATGCAACTTGAGCCAAAGGGATATCTTCAGTTTTACTGGCATGTGAGACAGTGGCAAGCAAACTGGAACTCCAGTCGGAAACAGAATCACTTAATGGAAGATTGAGATCCTCCAACAACAACCGAGCCACTAAACTCCCATGCCATTTTACAGTCCTCTCTGGCGCCATTAAGGCAGTCATGACAACTTGCCCATCACGATCAAGTTCTTGAATATGAGATCTATTTGTATCAGAAGCCATTGCCCAGTTTGCCAATGCCCACACAGCAAATGGCACTGCAACATGTTGACAATGTAAATCATCCCAGAGACCAGGAATGACAGCAGATGACAAATTAGCTTGTGAAGAGTTATCATGTTTACTTAGCGATGCAAATGTTTTCAGAGGTGTCTCTCCAGCATTAGCATTAAGGTCACCCAGAGGGGCAAGACCACTGGTTCTTGATAGTCCAAGGACCGTGGTTCCTTCAAGGATTTTAATTCCAATTCCCTTGATCCCACTTCTTCCATCGTCATCGTCATCATCATTTCCAGGCTCATCAAAATACATACCACCTTCCTCAATTACTTGAATAGCCGCAGCAATATCTCTCATTGTAGCATTTCCTGGCAATGATGACTTAATAGGTGTCTTTTCTATTGTGTCACAGTTGGAAGTTACGATATCCATTATGGCAGCCACGAGCATGCTCCTGCCTTTCAAAGAATCAGATATATCGAATGAACTACGTCTTGATTGCTGCTCCCAAAGAAAAGCTATATATCAATGGCAAAACACAACCAGAAGCATCACATTATCAAAACTCAGTGTTTCGAAAAGATTCTCATGTGTTAACGAGAATGAATGGATTTACAACTCCAAAGATATTAAAATACATTGTTCTACAGATTTCTGCTGATCGTAAAGATGCGCTTGGATTCTTCCAAATCCTAAAATGCTATACTAGCTTTCTCGTCAATTCTGATTTTCACTAGACATTAAATAATTCAAGACAATTAGTGGAAACATAACGCACCTTTTTGGTTTTTGGTTGACACGAGAATATGAATTTCAGCAGCTTAGGCACGGCATCGGCTCTTCCTAGAGCGTCATTCCGCACAGTTGGATCAGCAATAAGGTAAGCCAGAGCCCTAGCTGCTTCATCCTGGGCTCCAATTCTGTCACCAGGAACGGCCACCGTCTCCAGCAACCAATCAACTACCGCACCACTGCCAGCTCCAACGAGAGCGGCTCTACGAGCAGCATTTGCAGACGCTATATCAGCTAAAAGAGCAGCAACTCGCAATTCGAATCCCGCACGCACCTCGTTATTAGCTGACGACAATACCGACCTAAGCGACTGCCACAAAACGGAGGCAGCAGCAGCGGTTTGTCTAGCATGATGAACCACTCTCCTCAACGAATTTCCAGATTTCTGAATTGCGTGTTCAACAGACTCAACAATACGATTGTTTTTGCTAGGGTTACGATCTGATTGATCATGATCAGTAGGGAAAACCGCAGCGTACGCGATTGCGGTAGATAAAGCAGCGGCGGATAGAACGAAGACGGATTTCTTAGAGAATGAAGAAGAAGAAGGAGAGGTGGTGTAAATCGAAGGGAGAGGACGTTGCGGTGGAGACGGTGTGAGATGAGGTTCGTTGAGATTCAAGGAGGGACCTGAAGGACCGTTTGTTGGAGGAGAAGATGAGGAGAAAGCTCGAGGAAGACGGTGGAAGAGGAGGCGACGGTTACAAGATCGGAGAAGATTGAAACGGAGACGAAGCATATTCTTTTATTCTTGTGTCCTTTTCAGAAATTAAAATTCGTTCTTAGGTTCTTTTTATGTAATTGGAATATTTGGATATGCGATAACGAGAAGGAAAATGTCCGGTGTTGCTGAAACCGTAAGGACAAAAATTAAAAAAACAATATAAATGACGGTTTAGCGAATTTTTGGTTTAGTTCGGTTTTGTATAAACCGATTCATCAATCTTTCATTTGGTTTAAAGATAGAGATCATTTACAAGGTGATAATTAAAGGTGGGCATTTGGATTTTGGTTCAAGTTAAGTTTGGATAATTCGGATTTTAGAGTTTTTGGAATTGACTACAAAATATCTGAATAAAAACTAAGTAGATTACAATTCTGATTTGGGTTGAATTTTTTTTTTATCTAGGTCCAAAATCCAACTAAAACCCGAATTACCCAAACAAAAAAATCTGAAATACAACCAAAATCCGAATTACCGATCAAAATTACTTATATAATAATTACATTCGACTTTTTGGATACCCATTCGGATCTCGGTTCGGATACCCATACTAAAAAATTATAAAATCCATTTGAGTTATTTAAAAATTCGGTTCCGTTTCCGTTCCAGGTTTGGTTCAGGTAAAATACCCGACCCTAGTGATAATCAATCTATTTTTTGGTGATAATCAATCTTTAATCACCCAAATGGTGGAGTTTCACTTGTTCAATTTCCTATATCCAATTATGTGAAATCAAATTTTAAAATTTTAGTTGAAAAATTAAACTGTTAATCATTCGACCAAAACAATTTTTTCTCTTTTTTATCTATTTTTATCATCTTGGCACAATTGTTCTAGTTAACAAAATAACAATAACAAAAGTATTATTTTAGGTATCAATTTCGATTGATGAATACCTTTTTTTATGTATCAAACTACTTTCTATATACTATTCAAAATATAATCTAATTTATTAATTTTTGTATAGAATAAATTGAATTTTTATATCACAAAATAAAGAATGTGGTGTCTTGCTTGTGCCGGAATTGTTTGTGCCCGAAGGGATTACATATTTTTAAAATATGAAATTAACACAAAAACAAAGGTAAATAATATGAAGAACTGATGCATCAAAGAGTTGTTCAAGCCCTCAAAATGAATATTTTAACATAAACACACAAAAGATATCCTCAAAAAGCTTAACTACTTTAGTTGCATAAAACTTCTTAAAAACCCTAATCTTACTAAGATGTATCATCCAACTTTCATGGCCTTTCACAAGCTTACCAAAAACATACATCAATGGTCAGCCAAATTCATTCAAAGAAAGTGAGGACCAATAAGCTTTGCAATCTCTAGAAACCCAACACGGTCTTTGCCTTCAAATATCTTCTTTAGCTTCTCGTCACAGATTATGTCCCTCTTGTTTTGTGGATCCTGTTGATCAATATTCTTTACTTAGTCACTATTGTTCACACATACATTCTTATCAAAACATGTTAAACAAAGAACCAAAAGGGTCAATAATCATATATATATTGAGCCAAGAAACAATTGAAGCATTGAGACTATTGAGTTAATGCTAAGGAAAATAACAGAACCATTAAAGAAAAGAAACTCAAAACTAGGGCTGGTAATATAAACCGAACCGAAATTTCGAACCGAACCAAACCGAGATTTTTCTAACCGAATCGAATTATGTTTCGATAACCGATCGGCACAAAAAGTTTTCAATTTCGGTAACCGAACCCAACCAATAACCGGTCGGTTTTTTTTTTTGTTTTACTTTTTTTTTCTTGAAAAAACCGAAAATAACCAAAAAAACCAAAATAACCAAAAAATCGAACCGAATAAACCGAATTAACCAAAAATAACCGAAAAACCCGAAAATAACCAAAACTTAACCGAAAATTAACCAAATAAACCGAACTTAAAAAAGAAAACCGAAAGATTTCCGAACCAAAGCGAACCGAAATTTTATTTGGTTTAGTTCGGAACACAAATCCAAAAACCGAAATAAACGAAAACCGAAATTTCTGACCCGTTCCGACCCGAATCGAATCCCAGCTCTACTCAAAACCCTAAACTAAATCCACAGGCCACAATCCACTAAATCCTTCAAGTTTGTCATCACAAATTTGGAGGAAACAAACGCAATAACATAGATTCAAGTCAAAAGAAGCAGTCTCAGATTTCTAAATTTCAAAGAAAACTTGATCCAGTTCTTAGAAGCTATATGTTTGCATGCATCTGTGACTTACTGACTTCTGTGTATAAAAAATCCAAAAACTCAAACCCTTAACCTAAAGAGAAATCCAACAAGAGACTGAAGAAAATCCAAATGGCAAAACCAAAATAGAGCATTAAAGCATTCAACAGAGAAAGAGAGAGTATACTTAAAGGTCATGTTCCAAAACCCTAAACTAAATCCCACAGGCCACAATCCGCTAAATCCTTCAAGTTTGTCATCACAATTTGGAGGAAGCAAACGCAATAACATAGATTCAAGTCAAAAGAAGCAGTCTCAGATTTCTAAACTTCAAAGAAAACTTGATCCAGTTCTTAGAAGTTATCTGTTTGCATACATCTTTGAGCTTCTATATACCTAAAATCCAAAAACTAATCTTAAGAGAAATCCAACAATAGACTGAAGAAATTCACAACAACAAAACCAAAATTGAGCATCAAATGAAGTCGTAAAGCATTCAATAGAGAAAGAGAGAGTATACTTGAAGGTCATGTTCCTTGATGTACTCCCAAATGCGCTTAAGAGCCTGAGTTCGAGGGATTTCAGGAACGCCGACAACATCTTGCATCTCAGGAGACACTGGACGAGGCTTCATGATGCCACGTGGCTCCCGCTTCTTGGTGGTTAACGGCTCCGAAGAAGCCGTCGCAGAGGTTACAACTCGCAACATCCGCAAGCTAACCGGATTAGGAGAGATTTGAAGAGAAGATGAAGACAATGAGTTTCGAAACGACGCTGGTTTAACGCAGAGAAAAGTAGAGACGATTTGAGAAGAAAGAGCCATCGTCACTCACTCGTCGGCGATTGTACGGTGGAATTTGAAGACGGTGAGGTTTTGTGTTATCTCTTAGATAAAAGAGAGAATAATAATCATTTCATTATTCAACAAAAAAAAAAGATCCGGCCCATATTAAAGCCCATTAAAGTCTTGACTCAAATATCTTTTTTATTTTGTTTCGCAAATTGTGATCGGCGTAGAAAAGTAATTGCTGTTATTCTCCGGCGATTTTTGATGGAGACGGTGGTCGATAAGGAGATTCTGAAGTCTTCCGGTGCAGAGCTTCTTCCTGATGGACGTCGAGGTTTGCGCATTCATGAATGGGAGATCGAAACTCTACATGGCACGATTCTCACTTCTCTCGCTCGCCAAGAGTACTCAATCTCTATCTCTTACCTTACGGATTCCTTAAGATAGAATCATATATGAATCTGCTAGTTTCTATGCACTGTTGTTTAGCTTTTCCCCGATACTTGTGATCAAGCTATGTATTTATACGTCGTCAATTCGGTTTGGTTCTGATTGAGGACTGAGTAGTGTAGTTTGGATTTTTGAACTTGATGTACATCTTATTAGTGGAATCTATCGACGAAAATTAGAAATGTGTCTTTGATTTTGAGTTTTTCATAGGTTTTTGGTCGAGTTTATGATCTATTGAACTTTCTTGTTATAGAGCGTGAATTTTCTGATATATTCTTATAAATTTGACGTTGTTTTTGGTTGTTTTAATGTTAGCATAGTTATGAGTGTGATGTTTGAATGTCACATAGGTGGGAAGAAAAGCTTCACACATCTCATTTACCTGAAATGGTTTTTGGTGAGAATACATTAGTCCTTAAACACTTAAGTAGTCACACGAAGATTCATTTCAATGCATTTGACGCACTAGCGGGTTGGAAGAAAGAAAGGCTTCCACCTGTTGAAGTTCCTGCTGCAGCACAATGGAAATTTAGAAGGTCAGTGTATGGCTGGTTTCAGGATTAGATTGATAAAAGTATTTGGTTTCGTTGCCAATCGGGAAATACTACATAGTTGCATCTGATAAAAACTCTGATGTACTTGTAGCAAGCCATCCCAGCAGGTGATACTAGATTATGATTATACTTTTACAACACCGTACTGTGGAAGCGAAGAAATCGAGAAAGAAACAGAAACGGTTTGCCTTGCACTCATTGTCACACATTAATCAAAGTAAGGAAGTTGTACCTTCAGGGTCATTGATGTATGCATTTTTGATGTGAATCAGGCTGAGGCAAAAACTAATCCGGATGGGGAAGCTAGTCTTCAGTGGGAGAACTCTGAAGAGCAGATTGATTTGGCTGCTCTCTCACTTAAAGAATCTATTCTCTTCTATGATGAGGTTGGTCAATAAACACAATACATTTCCTTCATCTTCTGCCACTTTCTTTGATATACTTATTCTCTTCTTGTTCAGGTAGTTTTGTATGAAGATGAATTGGCTGACAGTGGAGTCTCACTTGTGACTGTGAAAGTGGTAAAGAAATCTCTTGAGTCTTTTTCCAGTTACATTCTTGCATAATGCTGTGAATTTGATTGATTTTAGTATTTAAAACAAAGGATAATATGTGTGTGCCTTTCTATTTGGTTTTCTTCAGAGGGTCATGCCAAGCTCATGGTTCCTCCTCTTACGATTTTGGGTGAGTCAAATCAGGATATAGCCATAAACATTAATAAAATCATGATGGTGGATCTTCGTTGACTGTTAATCTGTGATGATGTTTTGGTTTTCTCTTCCACCTCGGTTGCTTTTTCATAGCTTAGGGTTGATGGTGTACTTATGAGATTAAGAGAGACGAGAATGCATTGTGTATTTGGTAAAAGTGAGACACCTACTGTTCTTCGTGAAAGCTGTTGGAGAGAAGCAACATTCAAGTCTCTATCTGCGGTTAGTTCTCTTCAACTTTAACACAGACACTACTAAACACTGTTCTATTGATATCAATCTTTTATTCAAACGGTTGATTGAATAACAATAACCTTTATATGGTTGCAATATGCAGAAAGGTTACCCAGTGGATTTAGCAGTATATAGCGACCCAAGCTCAATCTTTCAGAGGCTTCCCGTGATTAAACAGACGACGAAGAAACTTAAGATCCCACGTAAAATGTAAGCTGTTGCAAATTAAAGTTTGGAAAGAGCATGTTGAGCTTTTTATTCAGTCAAATTAAAAGCTTTGAATCAGAATTAGATACCCAAAAAGCTTACACCTTCACTATGTTGAACTAAAAGATTCTCTATGGATCTTTATAAAAAAAACAAAGGTTTTGTCATTTCTCAATGTAACAACTAGTAATAAGCTTTATGGATCATAATGACTCCAAAGCTTTACTGTATTGTTTGAATTTAAATTCTGAAACATAAAAACACAAGAACAAAAAATGAAACAAGAAACCTACAAAGCATTAGCACCCTCTCTTGCATCCACTTCCATGATTACATTACCCATCTTTTCCATTCCCTATAAAAAAACCCATTTTTTATATTCTACTTCAACACTGAAAGAGTAGCAAACAAATGTTCCAAAATAGAAACTTCAAATATGAAAATTCGAAAGAGAACAAAAGAAAAGAAGCTACTTTCACTTCATCTTTCCAATGATATCTTATAGGGCTGGGAATTCGGTTTAATCGGTTCGGTTTTTAGATTTGTGTGCCGAACTAAACCAATTAAAATTTCGGTTTGGAAATCGGTTTATTCGGTTCGGTTTTTTGTTTTTGAAGTTCGGTTTATTCGGTTAATTTTCGGTTTAGTTTTGGTTATTTTTCAGTTATTTTTGTTTATTTTCGGTTTTTTTCGGTTTGTTTTTTTGGTTATTTTCGGTTTTTTCGGTTAATTTGGGTTTTTTTCTAGAAAAATAAAAAACCGATCGGTTATCGGTTCGGTTAACGAAATTGAATTTTTTGTGCTGATCGGTTATCGGAACGTAATTCGGTTCGGTTCGGTTCGAAAAATTCGGTTCACTTTATCTTCCGAGCCCTAATATCTTAAGAAGAGTAAACACAAATAGAGACTACTTAGGTGGTGGAAAGTACCATTAGAGAGTTCACAGAAAGCTCGAAGATTAACATTGGTGAGAAGTGAGTTTAGCTGCAGCTACAACATTGTGTAGAGGCAAGAATGATTCTATGCATCCAAGCTCTCCTAAATTCCTATAAAAACAAAACAACCACAAGATTTTACAAAAACTTGTTACTTTTCTTTAAAGGTCAATGTTATAACACAAGAATCATATCTCAATAAGATAAATTTAACATATTTCAATATTTGTATATCTCCAATCTTTCAACAACTAGGGCTGGGAATAAAAACCGAACCGAAATTTCCGAACCGAATCGAACCTAAATTTTTCGAACCGAACCGAACTGAAATGTTTTTTGTAAGCCGATTGGCACAAAGAAAAAAACAATTCGAATAACCGAACCGATAACTGAAAATAACCGAAAAAACAAAAAAACCAGAAAAACCGAACCAAAATATGTGAAAATAACCAAAAAACCGAAAAAACCCGAAAAAAACCGAAAGAACCGAAAATATAAGCAAAAATTAACCGAATTTCAAAAACAAAAACCGAGACGACGAAATTTTTTTCGGTTCAATTCCGAACACAAACCCAAAAACCGAAATAAACTATAACCGAAATTTTCGACCCGTTCCGACCCGACCCGACCCGACCCGATTCCCAGCCCTACTTTCAACCATGATTGTGAAATTGTAATTAAGTATAAGTCCGGAAATTACTCAGAAGATCAAAATTTTAAGAAATTGAGGGATGAGATTGGTGAAACCTAGGATTTGTGAAAGAGGTAAATCGGCGGCGAGGCAAAGAGGAATGTGAAGGACGGAGACGCGGAAGAGTAGCTGCCAGAGATCGGAGAGATGGAGTTCTAGTAGTAGCGGAGATGAAAGAGCGTGTAGCTGATCCTGCAGTACGCCAAGCCATTTTTAATCTACTTTTTAGCAGGAGAAACGAAGTAATCAGATCAATGATCAAATCTTGAAGAAAATGAAGCAGAACTAGAGAGACTAACTCAAGGAGAAATACAAAAGCCCTAGAGAGAGAAAGCTAATTGAACACTCGGTTTGGTACGGTTTATGAAAATTAACATTGTTCCGGTTTGAGTCGGATCGATTTAAGTCGACTTTGGTTTGATTTGGTTTTAGTACATAAAGCTCTAATTTGACAAATCTCTGCTGGAAAACAAGTTAAAAATTTAAAATTTTGCATGTATATATATTTTTGAAGTTTAGTTGTTTTTTATTAAATTTAAATATAAGTCCAAACAAGCAATTTCAGTCTAATACATAACAGAAATTTCATCTAACATCCTGAAACCCAATATGAATTGGACTTTCTCTAAACAAATTTAGGTTCAGACCCAATCAAAAAAGAAAATCCTAGAATCTACTCAAAGAACTCAAATAGCTTCTGCCGCTGCCTGCAAGATGCGAATATATTGGAGATGGTCTCTGATGCCCCAGCGACGACTCCGAAGAAGCGAGAAAGCAAGCTTCGACGTTACACACGCGAGAACCACTTTTCAGGCGGAGGAAATGACTGGTCTGGATGTTGATAGCCACAATGGTTTACGAGTCAGACCGGCTAGATTTTCGGTATGACTTCAGGGATGAGTTGGAGTGCCTTCAGACTTGGCTTGGCGACGAATTCGAGTTTATGCGACCTCCGCGCATCCACCAAAGTCCGCCGCTTCTCTTTTCTCCATAGATCCAACCAAAAACCGAAGCTTTGAGGTCCGAATTCTCTTTGCCGCCGATTTCCTTGCTTCACGCATGCAAAAAATCTGGCATGGAGTCACCACTGCGAAGTTTCTACGTCTTCAAGCAGGTCCATTATGACCTGGGAAGAAGGAGTAGATGGAGATTCTGAAAAACAGAAGAAGAGAAGGTCGCCGGACGAGTTTGCCGGCGTTGAATCTCACCGGCGAATCCGGGGATCGCGGAGCAAGGAGTCGGGGCTTGCCTTAAAGTCTCCGCCGCAGGTCTTCAAAAGATTCTGGAAAAAGTCGGGGTGAGAGATTTTTAAGGAGAGAGAAAGTTTCTTATTATTTGTATGTATCTCGATCTAAAATTTTATGATTAGATGAATTCAGAAAAGCTCAAATACCGATTCAAAATAGTCTTATAAAATACAATACAAGTGACAAAAATTGAATAGGTATTGAATCATTCCAGTTATCCCTCTTTTGGGCTTAGGACTCTCTAAGTGAGAAAGAGTGTTTCATCTTACTCTTT
>OVBE01005654.1:0-17066 GCA_900406425.1 Iberis pinnata
GGTAAGCAATTTTGAAAGAAAAAAAAAGGTAACGTAAGACCTCAAAGTCCAGAGTTTTGATAACCCTCAAAGAACGTGTAAACACTCACGAAAAGTCTTTACAACAGGAGTACCAATTTTAATCAAAATAATTCAAACGTAATAAGAAAAGTGAGTATATATGTATCTAAATTTGTAAGAACCTAAAGAAAGAGTACATCAGTCATTTCATGAAAAGATTCTTATAAAGAAAAGATGACTTAGTAGAGTACTCTGTACATTCACACGAACCTTCCTGACATGATTAACCCTTTTCATTCGACAACGGTCAGCTCCTGATCGATCCTCCAGTAGTTAGTGTCGTTGTATTCGTGCTGAATATTCTCATCAGAGCTCTCTTTTCCCGGTGAACTTGTGGCATTGTGCCTCTTCATTGGCCCTGCTTCTCCAACTATGCCTTCCTTAAGAGCTTGATCCATTGCCCTTTCGGTTCCTTCTGGCTCCACGCCCACAAACTCCACCTCTTTTCCATACAACAAAGGCACAGGCGCTGATCTCGGGCTAATCTCACCTTCAAAGGATGAAGAACCGTTTGGGATTCTAACATCAGGCATCTTCACGTCATCTTCAGCTAATAAATCTATAACCTGTGCAGCCAACAAAGAAGAATCTCCACGTTCCCGTGAAAATTCATCTGAAACCACATCATCTTCGTCAACCTCGATATCTCTAGGTACGGTGTCTACAGGGACCACTTCTGAGGTCGAGGTTGAAGCTACAAAAGGGTTCTTGCTTTCTGCACCCAAACAGGCTTCTTCTTCTCTCTCTCCACCACCGGAAGTTTCATTCAAGCTTACCTCTTCCAATGCTTCCTCCAAAGGAATCACTCCTGTTCCTGTGTTTTCACCCAACTCATCTCCTTGGAATGTGAACCAGTTCGAGTTTGTGAATAAATTACTTCACCAAGAAAGAAAACAAAAACCATTCCATAGGTTTTAGAAGCCAAAATACTTTTCTAATAAAGAGATAAGATACCAGCGTTATGTAACTTACTTTGCCTGTTGATCACCAAGCCTTAGAGATGATATAACAACTTCAGCAGATTCATCATCAAAATACACATCCTCTTCATCTCTATCATTGGAACCGTGATCCTGGAACCAGAGACATGGAATTACATGATACCAACGTATTAAGAAATACTTATCAGAGATATTGAAAACTACCTCCCCAGCACCATTATTCTCTTCTATGTTGTATCTGAACTGGTGCAAGTTATTAGCTAACCCAGCAAGATCATAATCCCTGTCATGAACTTCATCATCGTCGCTGTCCCTACTCCTCTCATGTAATGCAGTCGGACGTCTGGATGCCAAAGAAGTATAGTGATTGTATTCAAGACACAAAATCGGAACTAGCATGATTAGATACTTTGCCATCTATCTTTAAACCCAAACCAATGGTGCTAGGAACAAGTAACCCATCACAACTCTATGTTTTTTACTAAGATTATCTTCTAAGTAAATGCACCAGTAATTATCATATAAATAGGTCCGATAGAAGCCCTAAAGGTGTGAGAAGAGGCATACCCGCAAACCCAGCGATAAACATTTTCAACTGTGTTTCGATCATAGAGTGTATTAGCCTCCCACTCACCCCATTCGTTATGTTCCTAGCAAAGGAAATCGAAATGCGTCAAAAAGTGGTACCTAACAATTGAAATGCAACTATATTTGTATACAATATTTCAAGTGAGACAACACCTAAATATTTGAAGGGAAAATTAATTATACATGAAGTACTTTATTATGGGCACACCTTGATGGTTTTATACACTGGTTGACTCCCACGAGTACAGAAACAGAGTGGTAAAAATAGATGAAGCAAAAAAGACATATTCAGAAGCACCAATTAGTACAGTTGGTATATAACTCAAATCGTTATACATATTCACAAACAGCAATTAGCATAGTTCTTTAACAACATTAATGGTTATATGTAGAAAGACAATATAACTCATAGCACAGTACACCTGCAATCATAGTAGCTGGAAAACTAACCTCAAGTAAAGTCTTTATCTGGTTACTGTTAGTTGACAGCTGAATTAGCTTGTTTGAAATTCTTGACATATGACCAATATTTCCCACCCGTGGAGCTTGCTTTCCAAGAGCAGGTATTGTTGGCTGCATGAAAGAAAAATCAATTAAACTTATAAGTCAGTATACTTACACCAGAAAATTGGATATAAGGGAGCATTTTTTATTTGAAGAAAGTTATAACAAGAACTAAAGATTTGCTTTGCAGACCACATAATCTTATACCCCACATCTTCCCGCACAGAACGCACACTAAAAAGCATGAAGTGAAACAGTTCATACCTGGTCATCACCAGAGAGGATTGGCTGTTTCTCTGTTTTAATGATTTTTCCAATCAAATCACACTCACGGAGAAGATGGTCAATAATCTCTTCATTTTTGCTCTCCAGACACGATACAATTATACTCTCTACCTGATGGTGCAGTGCATTATTATACGGGTACCTGCATAGGAAAAGAATAATAACTGAAAAGTTGAACGTAGCCAAGCAAAACATGAAGAGTTTGTCATCAAACCAGGAAGAAGTATTTACTCAAAGAACAGCTCAAGAACTCTTCTAATAGCTCCTGAGATGGTTAGTTCTTTTCCTGTAGCTTCACTTCGTGTTTTCAACAAGACAGCAATGAACTCCACAATCTAAGACAAGCCACCAGCAACACAAAGAAAGTTAGAAGAACATAATAGAACAGAAAACACACAGAGAAGTGCATGTGCAGTTCCAAGAACCGATGACAGTGCATCTTTAAATCAGACCCTACAGTAGACTAAAATTCACAACGAAACCTGACCTTCAGACGATGACTGCCAAGAGGAGGCCTCAACTGCCCATAGGTTGTTGGTAAAATATTTTCATCACAGGTCACATGTAAAAGTGCGACAAAGTCACCTACATCAGAGATAAATAACTTATAAGAAAGTTCAAATGAGAGGTAGCACTGGGAAAAAAAGACAAAGCGTATCCAACAAGGAGCCAAATCAAAGCATTTTTAAATAATGAGCCGACTTTAACATATACATTCACAAGAATTAGAACTCACATCTAACTGGAATACTAATAAGAAGGTGGAATGACATCAAGAAATGGCCACAACTAAGCAGTAAAACTAGAAGACTTTCATTTTCAAGCAAGAACTGTATTTCAGTATTTCACCGTATGTAAAATAGTATGAGAAATAAATATATGTCATTGACCAAAACAATAGAACTGGATTGGTTTTTATCAATAATCAGAAAGAAAAATTAAAATGTATATGCACAAACGCATAGAACATAACGGGTCAGTATTGTTACACTAACCAAGTCTAGGCAGCATGGTTGCAATAGTCTCGGGATCCACAGAAATTGGAGACTCAAAGATTTGTTGGCCCCTGAATGAATACATAAAGGGAGAAGAAACTAAAGATCTTCTTGGGCTTAACAATGAAATGCACACCGAAAGTGTGTGGATAAGGCTAGATTTGGACTGGGAATCTCCGAAAGCATGACCAAATATCCTTGCAACAAAACTGCAGAAATAAATAGCACTGATATTACTTCATCTACTAAATATGTTTCTGCATATACGAGGATAGGAACATCCTGAAAACCTTGAACTAGAGAGTTTGGTAGCCAAAGGTGATGGTGCATTTTGAGCAATAGTGCATAGTGTTTCAGCAGTGTTTGCATGAAACTCAAGAGAGTTCTGATTCAACAAGAAAATCGGAGAAAAGACTGTCAGAAACTTTACAACAAAACAGATGAAATTAGACAAGTAATGTTGTCTGACGAAAACCACTATAGAGAAGGTTTTCTTTACCACAGTTAGAGAGTAAGAAAGTAGGAAATAAAACACTGCACTAAGAAGATAAAAAAAACCGATGTGTAGGCACAGGAGAGTCTTCGACAATTCTTATTACGAAACTAGCAGCCACATGAAGAACCAACAGATCCCACATTATATTACTAAACTAACGAGAAGAACCCCAAAGTAGCGTATAAACTCCATGCTTCCTATACTCTAATCATATGCAGCCAAATGAAGGGTATTGAGAGGACAGTTAAAGTTAAAGCTTACTGATGGGCTAAGCTTATCAACAATCATTTCAAGTAGATTGCTATCAGCTAACCATTGCATCACATCCAGGTGATTGGGATACACATGATCATCCGCACCAACCAGCCGAATTAGAACCTAAATTTATCACATGGACATTAGCTTAAAAGTGATTACCAGATCCTATATAAGAAGAGGGGAAGGTTTACCTCCATAATGGACGTAATCCCTATCAAATCAACTAGTTGCTGGAAAACATTTTGATGGGCCTGTATATGGTATTCCAAAACATTACTTGGTACTTATATATCAAACGTTGTAGACCACATAAATCACAATGTAACAAATTTCAAAGAAAAGGTGCGACTCAGTCATATTGTTAACTATTAAAGAGTTTTCTTCCTAGGATCAAAACGTAATCTGATATCCATTACGTATAATTATCATCCTCCATAGGTCAAAAAGTAACAAGGATAGAGGGAACATCCTGCTTATATGCTTTCTGCGACACAATATTAATTCCCAGGAGAACTTAGCATGTTTTTTCGTGCTATTCGCAAGAATTCCAATAACATCCAAATAGAACTCACTTTCACATAGTTCATCAGTGGGACCGTCTTCCTTAACATGAGGCATATGACAACCTATACCACAAGCGATAAGAAACATTGTTTGTAAGTACCAAAATATGTGGAGGCATAAATTCATGAGACTAGTGAGAAATAAAATTCAATAACTAGTGTACAAGAAAAATGTTACCTTGCTGAAATACCCAGCTAGCATTACGCTGTGGGAACAGTTTGGTTCCAAAAAGGAGAACAGTAGGTCCATTAGCTGCAAAAGGAAGAATAAAAAATTATATGAGACCAGAAGAAAAGGTAATTCAAACTCAAATCTAAAAANCGTTACCTTGCTGAAATACCCAGCTAGCATTACGCTGTGGGAACAGTTTGGTTCCAAAAAGGAGAACAGTAGGTCCATTAGCTGCAAAAGAAAGAATAAAAAATTATATGAGACCAGAAGAAAAGGTAATTCAAACTCAAATCTAAAAAGAATTAAGCAAGTCAGAACTTCAGAGGAAAAGTAGTACTACACCTCCTCCTCCTCCACTAACGTCTTAAGAATAACATCAATCTCACAAGTCAGAACTTCAGAGGAAATGAAAGGAAACCTATTAAAGAAACATGTTTTACAGTTAATCAATCTTGTTTAAAGATAATTCACAGAAATATCATATATCAGGAAAACAGTATATCCGGATAAAGTTCATCACCAAAAGCAAGTGAATTTATCTTTAACAAACCGTAATGCACATACTTGAAAGCACGCTTGCTATCAGAATCTTCTGGAGATTCTTCAACAATGAAACGTAATAACTGTTCCACTTGTGCTCTTTCTCTCAAACTGAAAATAAGAATATAGAATAAAAGCATGAAAGGCCAATGTGGCAACAGTTGCTAGTTACGACTACTATGAGAAACTAAAACTTTCATTGTATACCGGGGTGGTCCTGCAAAGAAAACATAAGGTAGTATGCAGAGATTTTATCTACTTTTTGTGCAATATCTGCTTGATTGCATATCCTCTTCAATCTTTTCAGGAATGGTTAATATAGAAAGAGGACACATGTGAATGTATAACAAATCTATACGTAACTACAATAAGTTTAAAAGGAGGACGCCTAAATGAATTACAAATTTATGAGCCGGCTGTTTAAAGCTCTGCACTCTTGGATTATGTCTTCCTCATCCAGGAGTTCTTCCAAAGTGAAGTCTTCCTTGTCTAATATGGATTCGACCTGTCAACCGCAAGTAGTAGATAAGAAAAAGGAATGACCAAATTGACATGATTTGCATATTCAAGTGAACAATAAAACAGAAGACCAGAAATCAGACATCATTAGGACTATCAGGTTATTGGAAGGCAAAAATCTTGAACCACATCAAGAAGTTAACCTGACATAACATTCTGGAAACAAGGTGACATGGACAAAACAACACTTTCGTATCAGAAAATGCCATCCAAAAATCAAAGGCGATATAGAGGATAAACAACTGACCTCCATATATATCGTTTACAAGCATTTCAAAAAAAGATAATTTTCCTCTAATGAAAACATCAGTTAAGAAAAGACCAACGAACATCTCAAAACATTTCAGCATCTTCAACAAGGCACAACAAGGAAACAAGAGATTCAGGACACGACAAAATGAAAAGAAAAAAGGTGAAATAAGACGATAACAAACCCAATTCATGTGTAAAAAACTTCAACTCACCGGTGAAGCGGCAGAAAGAGCAGTCAACTTCCAGAACATGGTAGCAGAGAAGAGAAGCCGCTGAAACGAAGAAAAACACGAGCTAACTAGATCTCTTCTCAGACCTAAAACCCAATCACTGTATCCTTAAAGCACTCGCCAAAAGAACCCTAATTTGATGAAGGTGAAGAAGGAGATGCACAAATGGTAAATCACTTAATTTTAGAAAGCGTCCCAAATTAATTTAAAGATTATTTTATATTCGACAAATTTATTTATTTTTATTTTTTTAACACATATATTTCATTTCATATGTTATGTTGGGATACAAGCTAGATGGAGCACCTGTTTGATTTTTTTTTTTTTTTTAATAGATGTGGAAGCACATGAGTTCAAAAGAATGGTACATAATGAAAATGAAACCATCTCATTTCATTGGTAGTATACACCACATAGTTCCTACACAGTTCGTTCGGGGTATTGCTTAGGCTTTCGCCTTTCATTCGACGCTATGGTTGCACCACCTCCACTGTATAATCAACCAGCTTTAGCTACAAACATTTAGAAACTTCATATTGCTCCGAAGCTACGATATTTTTTGTGGCGTCTTACTTTGAATATCTTACCATCTTTTGGTAATTTGTATCATCGCCATGTGATCATTCATCGCCAATGTCCCCGATGTTGTCTTGAGGATAAAACCAATGATCATTTATTTTTCACATGTCCATATGCGGTCCAAGTGTGGCGTTTCTTGGGTTTCAATCTACACTCTCTTCAAACTCATATGCAATTTAATGACAAGATTACGGCGCTTATTAATATGAGACTACCATCAAATCTTTCTCTTGGAGTCCAATTATTGTGTTTCCGGGCGCTCTGGCATCTCTGGAAATCCCGAAACACTAGTTTATTCTAACTCCACTGTTTCGGTATCGGATCTTTGCGCAAGGATAACTCGAGACACAATTGAGTGGACGCAAATCAATAGTTCCTCATCTTTAACTCCAACATCAGTTTCCACCTCTGTTTCCGCACACTGGTCTCCATGGGTTCCTCCACCACGACAATGGATCAAATGTAATTTTGATGCATCTCATCGTCTAGGTAATATGGCATCAGGTATTGGATGGATCTTAAAAGATGATTGTGGTCGGGTACTTCACTATGGCTATCAACGATATGCTGGCTGTCACTCAATTGAAGAAGCTGAGCTCACATCACTGATTTGGGCTACACGGTGTGTATACGCACTCGGATATACCAATGTAATCTTTGAAGGGGATAATTGTCGTATTATCGATCTTCTAATACGAGCACACAGTACCTTCGTCTTGACCCCTATTTCCGAACTTTTAAGTATTGGTCTAGCTTATTCTCATCTATTTCAATTCAATTTCGACCACGTAGTCATAATGTTTGTGCTGATTATTTGGCAAAGTATGCCTTATCGAGTTGTTTAGCGTTATACATTGGTACACTCTGTACCTCATAATTACTATCGCTTGTAAACAATGATCTTTAATGAATAAATTATTTTCCATTACAAAAAATGAAAATGAAACAAAGATGATGTTGATCTCTGATTTTTGGCCAGCACATGAGCTACCTTATTTGAGAATTGTAATGTCCAAAGGAGCTTGACTTCATGAAATCATTGGCTCCAGTTGATAAAGTCGCGTCGCCACTTTTTAACATGAACATAAAATATGGATTGATTGAAGGTTTTAGTAAGTATGTCATTGGCTCCTTCAAACTGTATTTTCGTATATTTTCGACTCCAAGCATGTTGCATCACAAATATGAGGGCTTGTGCTTTTGCTTCAACCGGTGAAGAAATAGGTGGTCTTGTTCCCCGGCCTGCACCATAGTAAGTTCCAGCAGCATTTCTAAACACTCATCCATACGTTGAGTTTGATTTCGGGTTCACAAAGGTGGCGTCATTGTTACATTTAATCCAGGTATCAAGAGGGCGTTCTTATGTAGAAAATTGGTGGCCTCGCGGCCGTGATTGTTGCCAAGGATTAAGTTGAAGCCATGTTGGTGTCAAAACCCCCTCAGCATAATTTTTCCTCAACCAGTATCATTCCATGAAGCTTGGCTCAACACGCATTAGGCGTAGGGAGATTGACCAGAGAAGCTTTCCATCTGAATAACGATAAGTAAGTAGTTGAATATCCAGGGCGCAGGCGAACCGCGAAGAATGCAAGCGCAGGTCGAGCAGGAAAAGGCTAAGTCAAAGAAGCCTCGGATTAGGCGGGATACTCCAAGATCGTAGGGCCAACCATCCGATAAGATTGGAACAATGCGACCTAGGCATAAAGGACTATAAAAAGGGGAGGAAGAAAGAAGATAATGATTTTTTCGGGGCCAATTTTCGAGTTCTCTTTTACTTTAGAGAGTTTGTCTAAGTCGCAAGTGTAATCATTTGATCAAAGTCAATAAAATCTATTTCTATAAAAAAATTTCTTGCGTCTTTTTCCTTATTTAACAAGAACAATCGAATTTCTCATTGAGATCAATTTGACAAAATTACATTATGGATTCTAGCATCCACAAATTGGCGCCGTGTGTGGGGAGTTAAGAGTTCTTTAACGCAGAAAGGAAAACCGCAGCCATATCCGACATTACCATGGCCGAAAACGTATCAACGCCACCTCACGAATATGCCAGCACGATTCAGGCGCTCTTCCAATCCGTGCAGTCCATGTTCGAAAAACTGGAGACACAAGACGCCCTGAACAAATCCTTGCTAAACCGACTCGACCAAATGGCGAAAGAGTCTTCGGATCAAACCAAGGTGATGGCTAAGCGCCTAGACTGGGCAACGTCCTTACAACATCGTCTAACCAGGACCTCTTTATGATGATACCCCATTTCAGGAGAACATTCCAAGAGGCTACGCTTCACTTCAACCCCACGTTCAGCTAAGACACGAACGACGCATTGACACCACGGAAACCCCACCAAGCGGCGACCTCAAAAAAGAGCAATCCGACCAGAGGGACGACCAGCTCAACGATAAACCCGAACAGCCGAGTCGCACCGTGAGCCCCGAGGTCTCAGAGGACGAGAGAAACCGAACCAACCTATTGGAGGAATCCGAGGAAGAGTCTGACAGGTATGATGAGGGTAGTCGTACCCCACCTTCCCGATCCGACAAGCGACCCCAACAATCAATTAGGGAAATCCAAGAGATAAAGTACTCACGTCAGGAAGTCGTCCGACAAATGAATTCCAAGGTTCACCAGGCCATCAGCTCAGCACCAGACTTGGACCGACTAATGGAAGAGATGCTCCACAACCCGTATGCCCCACACATAAAGAACGCCAGAGTGCGAAACCCCGGGAAAATCAAAATTCCCTTTTACGAAGGGAAAACAGACCCCAACGCGCACATGACCGCCTTCAGGATCGCAGTCGGACGAGCGCAATTCGACGAACATAAGAAGGACACAAGGTATTGCCAAATTTTCAGTGAGCACCTTCAGGGACCAGCACTCACCTGGTTCTCTCGACTACCTGAGGGTTCAATCCACAGATTCAACCAAATGAGTTTGATTTTTTAAAAGCATTACTTGGTTTATATCGAAAGGGATATCTCAGACGCAGATATGTGGAGCATGACTTAGGGTCCAAATGAGCCCCTCCGACAATTCATTGACAGATTCAAAGAAGTAATATCCCGAGTAGTAGTCACCGATAATGCCGCGATTGCCGCTCTAAAAAACGCGGTCTGGGGAGAATCTGAATTTCGTAAGGACCTGATATTGAATCCTCCAACTACGATTAACGACGCCCTGCACATGGGGAAAGTATTTTCACGAATAGAAGAGGACTTGATCAAAATACGAAAACGAAGCCGAGAAAAAATCAAGTGACTCAGGCCGCTGCCCCAATGCGAAACCATCTAGTAGGCAACCAAACACTCTTCACCGGGAAGCCCAAGAATGGACCTTGGAACTAATGTAAATGATATGAAGAATAAGGAAACGTTAAAAAACACTGCGAATATCATAACCAAGATGGTCAATCTATCGAAGAATGCAGAAGCTTCAAGTCATTCCTCTTTAGCAAATATCAGTCTGGGGAATTAGTGGAACCCAGCAAGGTGAAAACAGCGAATTCCCAACAAGGGACAGAGGACCAGACTGAAGAGGCCAACCCCCCCCCCAAAACGGACTCGAGAAGAGCTACCTCAAATGGCACAAACCCTGCCATTCAAAAAGCGGATTAACATGATCATGGAAAACCATCAATTTGGCCTCAATTCAATAACGGCAATCAAAGCCTATGGGCGCAGGGCGCCTTCGTGCGAGAAATGGTGAGTTAATCCCCAAGAGGCATGGGAACCTATAATATTCGACGAGATGGACACCACAGGACTCGACATGCCTCATGCCGACCCACTGCTCATCGAGCTAATTTTAGAAGAGAATAAGATCGCGGTCGTGCTCATAGATACTGGGAGCTCAGTGGATTTGATCTTCAAAGAAACTTTTGTGAAAATGGATATAGACCTCTCACGAATCGAAAGACCACCTGCGTTGTTGACGGGTTTCACCAGCAAGACCTCTATGACGATCGGAACTATCAAATTACTAATGCACGCAGCAGGAATATCAAGGATGATTGAATTCACAATGATCGATAAACCATCGATATACAACGCAATCCTAGGAATACCGTGGATAAACGCAATGAAGGATGTCCCTTCTACGTACCATCAATGCGTCAAATTCCCCACTAAGGAGAGGATTAAAACAACTAAAGGGAGTCAGAGATCAATCTGAGCTTGTTACCTGGCCGAACTCAAACTCATAGAAAGGACCTTATAGCAATTACAGATCGGGGAGCCAAACCCACCTGCGAAGCCAATATATGAGGAACCCAAACTCGATGAGGTGACGCAGTACTGCATCTACCCGGGATACCCAGAGTGCTGCGTTGGCATAGGATCAAAACTTTAAAAAGATTTGAAAGAGGAGCTGACACCTTCGCATGGAACATGACAGATATGTCGGGAATAAGCTTGGACATCATGTTTCACGAACTAAACATGGACCCGATCTACAAGCCGGTTAAGCAAAAAAAACGCAAGTTGGGAGCCGAGCAAGCTCATACAGTCAGAAAAGAAGTAGAGAAGTTGCTAGGTGCATGATCATTCACTTAGGTAAAATATCCAAAGAGGCTGGCGAACCCCATAGTAGTAAAGAAAAAGAACAGAAAATGGAGAGTATGCATAGACTTCACCGACCTGAACAAGGCATGCCCTAAAGACATTTTCCCACTGACAAACATAGATCAGCTCGTCGAAGCCACAACCGGCTACAAGCTACTCTCATTTATAGATGCCTTCTCGGGCTATAACCAGATACTCATGCACCAGACGACACGGAGAAAACCGCTTTCACTTCGGACAGAGGCATTTATTGCTATAGAGTAATGCCCTTCGGCTTGAAAAACGCAGGCGCAACTTATCAATGCATGGTTAATAAGATGTTTTCAGAACAACTTGGCAAGACAATGGAAGTCTATATAGACGACATGCTCGTCAAGTCTTCCGATGAAGACAACCATGTAGGCGACCTGGACACATGTTTCCAAATATTGAACACCTACGGGATGAAGTTGAATCCGGCTAAGTCCACTTTCGTAGTAACCTCGGGGGAATTCCTCGGTTACCTAGTGACCAAGAGGGGCATCGAAGCCAATCCCAAACAAATCAATGCACTATTAAGGATGCCTTCACCCAAAAACACGAGAGAAGTGCAGAGACTAATCGGATGCATAGCCGCCTTGACCAGGTTTATATCCAAGTCAACAGACAAGTGTTTTCCATTCTATAACCTTCTGAAGGGAAACAAAAAATTCATCTGGAACAAAGAATGCGAGCTGACGTTTAAGGACTTGAAAACCTATCTGATGACACCCCCTGTCCTTTCAAAGCCACAAGAAGGGGAAACCTTATATCTTTACATCATGGTATCGTCTTATGCGATCAGTTTGGTCCTTGTATGCGAGGAGCTGGACAATGCCGAGACCAGCTACCCAACAATAGAGAAACTGGCCCTAGCAGTAGTGCACTCTGGGAGAAAACTGCGATTATATTTCCAGTTGCACTCAATTATTGTATACTCGAACCAGCAGTTTCGTATGATCCTACACCGTCCCAACTAGTCAGGAAGACTCTCCAAATGGGTTATCGAGCACAGCGAACATGACATAGAATTCAAAAGCAGAACTTGTGCGAAGTCTCAAGTCCTAGCAGATTTCCTGATAAAACTACCACCCGAGACAGACGCATCAATAAAACCTGACGAAGCAAAGTGGTCCCTATATATAGATGGAGCAAGCTCGAGACACGATTCCTTGGGTAGGAGTACGATTGATCTCCCCAACCGGGGAGATGGTTGAGCAGTCATTCTGACTAGACTTTGCCGCGTTGAACAATGAAGCCGAGTACGAGGCAATAATTGCCAAACTGCGATTAGCAACGGCGATTAGGGCCAAACGAGTCACCGCCTACTACGACTCCTAGTTGGTTGCGAACCAATTTAGTGGGGAATAAGAAACAAGAGACGACCGAATGGAAGCGTACCTAGATGTAGTCAAAACCCTCTGCCTTGAATTTGTGGCCTTCGACCTGGTTAAAATCCCCAGAGGTGAAAATATACCCGCTGAAGCTGTAGCCGTGCTGGCATCAACTACGGACCCACAAACGACCATAGTTATACCGGTTGAAACTATCGGCAAACCCAGCATTTCCATCACCAAAGCCACCTGCCTAATACAGGAGACAATTGAAGAATACAATGCCCAATCCAGATCCCGAGGATGTCGAAGAAGACGAAGTCCCGATAGAAACAGACGAGGTTGAGGTGAAGATAGATTGGAGGGTTGAGATACTTGCATACATCACGGACGAAGTCCTACCACCAAATAAATGGGACGCCGGAAAACTCAAAGCCAAAAGCGCTAGATACACTCAATTAGACGGGAACCTTCACAAATGGAGCGTACATGGCCCACTGCTAAAGTGCATATTTGGGCACGAGACAAGGAAGATAATAAGGGAAGTACATGACGGAACATGTGGAAATCACTGAAGTGTCAGAGCGCTGACATTTAAAATAAAACGAAATGGCTACTACTGACCGACCATGATCACACACTGCGAACAGTATGCTCTAAAATGGCGAGAAATGCCAAAAACATGCACCATTGATATACATGCCAACCGAGGAGATGCAATCCATCACAGCACCATATCCATTCATGAGATTGTCCATGGACATAATTGGCCCAATGCACAGGTCAAAACAGAAACGTTTCCTCCTCGTCCTAACAGACTCTTTTTCTAAATGGATAGAAAGTAAGTCGTTTGCCAAGGTCAAATCCGAGAACGTGGAATTCTTCATCTGGAAAAGCATAATTTGCCGGCATGGGATCCCCTACGAAATCCACACCGACAACGACCCTCAATTCACCTCGGATAGATTCAAGGATTTCTGCGAACGAATAAGAATAAATCTAACTTTCTCAACTCTGTATTACCCGCAGGCTAACGGTCAGGCCGAAGCCGCTAACAAAACAATTTTTGACGGCCTAAAAAAATACTGGACGCGAAAAAGGGGAGATGGGCCGAGGAGTTAGAAGGAGTATTGTGGTCTTATCGGACAACGCCTAGGAGGGGTACAAACGACTCACCATTTGCCTTAGTATACGGCATCAAGGCAGTAATACCAGCCGAGACCAAAATCCCAAGCTTAAGATGCGAGCTGGCACCCCAAAACACAGATCAAAATGACCAGATGATCATAGGCATTGTGGACACGGTTGATGAGAGGAGAGACCAGGCAACGATAAGGCTACAAAATTACCATAACGCTGCAGCCCGGTTCTACAACAAGAAAATCAAACGAAAATATTTCAACGAAGGAGAACTGGTACTATGGGAAGTTTTCCCCGCGCGGGCAGAGAAGCATGCAGGAAAGTTGGGAATCAGGTGGGAAGGACCATACAAAATCATTAAAACAATTAAACCGGGAGTCTACGAGCTAGAGGACGCAGACGGAAACGAAGAAAAACATCCCTGGAACGCCTAACACTTGAAAAAATTCTTTTGTTAGGAATCTCGCGTTTTGTTATTTTCATATTTAATTTAAGCAAGTTGTAAACCGAACACAATGAACTACGACCAAGAATTGATCCCCTGCTTGGGGTACGTAGGAAACTCTGTTTAGGGAGTTCAGCTAATCTTATTATTTAGTTCATTGATGTTTTCTTTCGCACTCCGTCCCAGCCCACCCATCCATTCCTTATAAATTTTTCTCAAAAAATGGGGGAGATGTATTCTTCTTTCGCACTTCGACCCAGCCCGCTCATCCACTTCTTATCAATTTTTTCTCAAAAAATAGGGGAGATATATTCGTCTTTCGCACTCCGACCCAGCCCGCCCATCCACTCCTTATCAAATTTTTCTCAAAAATGGGGGAGATGTATTCATCCTTCGCACTCCGACCCAGCCCGCTCATCCACTTCTTATCAAATTTTTCTCAAAAATGGGGGAGATGTATTCTTCCTTCACACTTCGACTCAGCCCGCCCATCCACTCCTTATCAAATTTTTCTCAAAAAATGGGGGAGGTGTATTCGTCATTCGCACTCCGACCCAGCCCGCCCATCCACTCCTTATAAATTTTTCTCAAAAAAATGGGGGAGATGTATTCGTCCTTCGCACTTCGACCCAGCCCACCCATCCACTTCTTATATATTTTTCTCGAAAAATGGGGTAGACGTAAACGGGGGCTCTTCCAACAGCAAACAACCAGATGCCAAATTTGGAGATACCAACATAAGCACTAGCCCAACAGAGCTTTATTGTTTTCGCAAATCTTATTTACCAATACTCTGGCGAAATTGAGGGGAAAACACCACACCGTACTCACACGAGACCACCTAAACCTCCAATTTTTCATTTTCAGGTAATACTATCCAAACCTCTGAAACACTACCTCTTGTAACATAACACTCAAACGACAACCAACTTTCCTCTTACGCAACATTGTGCGACCTGGCCAATCACGCAACACATCGAACACCCCCTAGTGGGTATCAGCCTGAGAAACCCTCAGCACGGTATGAGCGCTAAATCCGAGCGTAGTCTCGCAACAATGCATTGAAATTCAGGATGAATATTTTAGCAATCGACACATTTACCATTAAACATTCGATCCTCAAATTAATATGTTGCTTTTAAACAATACGCTTGATAACAAATGTGATGACAATCTCTGCTAAGCAAGTACCTACGGTATCTCCTAGGCAAATTTGACAACACCCAGATGGGGGCTCAACCCGAAATTAATAGATGCATGCAACAAGCAAAAACACAAACCCAAATACTTGCACCAGTTAAGCCGATTTAAAGTTTTAGGTACAACCTCCCCAGGCAACCAAAAGAAAAAAGGAAATTAAACGTTTTTGATAAAATCCCCCCGGGAACCATGTTCAGATTCAAATAGGTTTGGAAGAAAACTAAAAAGGAAAAAATAGAGGACGCCCTAGGTGCTTGAGCCTTGACCATCATTACCTTCGGGGGCTTATTTCCTCGCAACAGTTGCGACTTCCTCAATACGAACCGCGACTTCCACCGCCTCGTTGAGCGCCCCACTTGCGTTGATGTCAAGCTTCTCAGCATCCTCTTTTCCAGCTACTTCCTCATCCAAAGCCTCATCCTTCTCTGCTCCAACAACGACTTCCTCAGCAGGGTTCAGGGACGGAAGGTTCATACCGTAGGGATTGATACCTTCAACCGGATTGGGGTCATGTGTTAAGAGGCCACATACAACACAAAAACCCCTTAGCCTTTCAAAGGTGAATTGCAGTAAGTGGTTTACGCCTTGGCCGAATTGGAAATGACGCTGAAAGCGTAATGGCTGGTAAACTGGCCAGTTTATCCGGGCTCAAACGTAATCGATCATGGCCTCAAAATGTTGGTTGAATTCCAATTTCAGAACTGGTACCAACGAAGAATCAATGTGTTTAACAACTGCTTGATTAAGATAGTGAATCGGTATACCTCGAATTTGAACCCAGAAAAGAATATGATCCATATTCGATGGATGACGTGGCCAACATCTTTCCATAACTAACATTTTGTCTGAGAAGGCCCATGATCCATGGCGTAAAACCATTTCCATTGCCTCTTCATATGAGAAGACAAATTGAAAATGATGATGTTCAATAAGACGTCCACGAATCAGACCAATTTGACCCCAACTGCGAGGTCGGTTGATGATGATAGAGCGAATGCTTTGATGACCGGGCATGAGAGGATGGCCAATGATGCAATACTGGTTGTCAACGATCGCTCGATTCACAGTATCCAAGGGCAGTAAAATTGGTGGTTTATTTGTGCCAAGGTCAAGGTTCTGAACTCCCCTTCGTAAGTTATCAGCCATGGTTAAGAAAAACGAAAGAGTGAATCAATTGCGAAATGGAAGGTAAACGATTAGGGAATCTGATGCTTAAATAGGTGGTTGAGGGAAAGAGAAAAGATTTCCCACGATCTGGTTTACTGCTCTGGCATCAGTGTTCAAGCACCACCGGCCACCTGCCCGTAATACTCGGTGAGATAACTGACATAAAGGATGAAAAATCGCATTTACATCACCATTATATTAATTACGCATATTTTT
>OVBE01005655.1:0-21291 GCA_900406425.1 Iberis pinnata
TATATATATATATATATTATATATGAGATGTAACCGTAAGACAACATACATCTCAATAGCATTATCAATTCTTATTCAATAATGTGGATACATACATTTTATTAATATTCACTTTGGATTAAAAAGAGGATCTTTATCAACATATTTTATATAATCCACATTCGTCAATGATTTATGGTTTATGGTTTACTAACAAATATAAAAAAAGAAGTTAACCCAACCCTCAACCCTAAGCACTAAACCCTTACTATTCTAATAATTTTCTCATATAAAAACGTGAGTTAGACTCTTCATGAGTTATTTAGAGTATATTGTATATGATTTACTTTATATGAGTTAGATATGGTTACATTATATGATTTACTTTATATGAGATGTAACCGTCAGACAACATACATCTCAATAGCATTATCAGTTCTCATTCAATAAAGTGGATACATAAATATTATTAATATTCACTTTGGATTTATAAGAGGATCTTTATTAATACATTTTATATAATTCACATTCGTCAATGATTTGTGGTTTAGGGTTTACTAACAAATATAAAAAATGGAATTTAACTAAACTTTAAACCCTAAACACTAAGCCCTTACTATTCTAATAATTTTCTCATATAAGAACGTGAGTTAGACTCCTAATGAGTTATTTAGAGTACATTGTATATTATTTACTGTATATGTGTTAGATTTGGTTACTTTATATGATTTACTTTATATGAGATGTAACTGTAAGACAAGATACATTTAAGTAGCATTATCATTTCTCATTCCTTAAAGTGGATACATACATTTTATTAATATTCACTTTGGATTGAAAAGAGGATCAGTATTGACACATTTTATATAATTCACATTCGTCAATGATTTTTGGTTTAGGGTTTACTAAAAGATATAAAAAAGGGATGCTAACCCAACCCTAAACCCTAAACACTAAACTCTTACTCAGTCTGTTAACCAATAATGTTTTTGGTGCGGTTATGAGCCGGCGCATTACTACCACTGATCATATACTTGTCTGCCATCATAGCCAAAAAGATAAAATCGAAAGGATATTTATTGACAGAAAAAGAACTAGAAGATTAGACGCGAGATCACAGAAAAATACATAGGGTTATATAAACATTGAGTCCATATGATTTCGTTTCTAATATATTTTTGAAAAGACAAATACCCAACCCTTGTTACGTTAGAGAGGTCAGAAAAACTCAACCATTAACATGTTTCTGAGGTAAAAATAACACAGCCCTTTTTATGATTCCGAGGTCAGAATACCTCAGACCTTATTACGTTACCGAGGTCAGAATAACTCAGGCCTTTTAACATTTGAGGCGTGGCTGAGTTATATGGCTACTAATTGGCTGGCTTAGCTTAACGATACAATTAAGTTATATAAACATTTGATTAGTATGGCTGAGTTACACGCCAAAGACTTGTCTCTCTTCGTCTCCGCCTCTCTTCATCTTCGTGTATCTTTATCTTCATGTCTTCTCATTCACGAGTTTCCTAAAAAGATTGTGGATTTGCATCTTCAATACCCTTGACAATCTATGCAACTCATTTTTAATTTTTTTAAAAATGGTAACTTTGTTTCAAATTTGTTTCGATTCGTAATTGTGTCTCACATTTTTTAAAATGGTAACTCATCTGCTTCAGAAACTAACCCAGACACGTCATAATATATTACCTTATTTCATACTTGTTAAAATTGTAACTAAGTTTCTATAGAAACTAAGTCTGACACATCATAATATATAACCCACCGACGATAGAAATCAAACTCAGTCGTACACATTTTTATATCATTGGAAATTTTCCACTAATTAAGATGGTCTTATATCCTTCGTCCTCAAAGAGGATAGCTTCATCGTTGAATACCATTTTTTCAGATTCAAAAGGTATTCAGGAATTAAGATGCAGAACATGAATACCCATGGTTCATGAATAACACTCTAACAAAGTGTTAATGATTTCCTTAATTCATTATACCTTGGTCCCATCCCACGCGACATATTCAACTCTTTCCAAAAAGCTTCGTATTGCTCAAGTGCGGGTTTGAAACTTTCCGTTGGCAGTGGGTTTGTGTTTAACCTAGTTATCTTAGCAAATTCGTTTAATCCAAACTGATGACTTTGAATTTTCATGGTTTTTAGAAGTCATTTAGCATCAATTTTGAGGTCTTTAGGTGTGCATATATCACATTTATAGTTGTTTTCAGTAATTTTTGATTTTTAGGGACTTTTGCATTAGTATTCGCATATGCACGCATTTTGGAGATTTTCAGGACTTTAAGGAGTTTTCAGGACGGTTTTGTGAAAATTTAGAAAAGGAGCAGAAAATGTGGAGTCGACCAGCACAAGGCCTGGATCGATCCAACCTCAGCTTGGATTGATACCACCCATCGAGCCACACTCAACACGGATCAATCTCTCTCTCTCGGTAACACAACATTTGGATTAATCCAACTCTAACCTGGATCAATCCCGTCCTCGTTCTAGCCTAAGCTCGGATCGATCTAGTTGCCTCGACCTAGCCCAGCTCCAACACACTTTTGATCGATCCCACAGATCGATCACACCTAGAAGTTGGCTCGACCGCGGATTGATCCCACTTCAATATCTGGATCGATCCAAACCTTGCCTCTAGATCGATCCAAGTAACCTTCCATTTCAACATTGGATCAATCCCATTCAAGCAACCCTAGCTCAGATCGATCTCAACCCCAACATGGATCGATCACGCATTCTTCTCATCTCAAGCCAAACACGCTCCAACCCGACTAATTCAAATCCGGAATGGACCTGAACAAAGCCAATGATTATTTTTTGTCTTTAGTGCAATTTAGGGATTTACTCTGAACATTATATAAGCCCTAAAGCTTCTCCTTTTTAGCAAATTCTGTTTTTGTTTCCTTTTTAGGTTTTTGTCTTAGGTTTTTGTTTCCTTTGTTGTTCTTGGTGTTCTTGATGTAAAAACCCAGAATCTTTTAAGTTTTATGCTAATCTACTGTTTTCTTTTACTTTACTGCTTACTTTTAGGTTGTTGTTTATCTGGTGCATATTGATCTTCTGTTTTTCATCTTAATCTTCTGATTTTCATCTTAATCTTCTGGGTTTGATATTGTTCCATTGTTGTT
The DNA here is from genome assembly GCA_900406425.1 of Iberis pinnata. NCBI lineage: Eukaryota > Viridiplantae > Streptophyta > Magnoliopsida > Brassicales > Brassicaceae > Iberis > Iberis pinnata. The sequence goes on from OVBE01005655.1 coordinate 3,136, forward strand.
CTTATTTTATGGGTTTGAGTTCGTGCTGTTCTTCAATAGTTTAACCTTTGATCATCATGTTTAGCTTTGAAGTTATGATTTCTGTTTTTCCTGCTTTTATATCCATGAGTAGTGAGTAGTTTCCTGAAGTTTCTGAGGATGGGGTAGACTAGGGTTGATATCCTAATCTTACCTTAGCACCTAAGATTCTTTGCGTATACACCCCTTCTGTTTCATTGTGCTTAACGCTGGTTTCTTTCACGCCCATCGAAATATAATATTGGGAATTCCAGCACCCGAAAAGTGTTGAATGGAATGCCTGATAATGGTGATTTTATAGATTAGCTCATCCTTATGCAACGCCTTAAATTCTTAGGATATGCATCTCATCCTAAGGGGTTGGATGACTGGGGGGATTTTTGGATTTAGTAGATTGGTTCTTCATTTCTTCTAGGTAGTGTACCTTTAACGGGAGTTAGGTCTGGTGATTGCTTAGGTTGATTCCATTTATCAGGGGAATGGACTTGGTTGCATATGAATCTACTGTCTAGGGATAGCTCATTGTTTTTTGAGGTATATTAGGTGCTTAGGTAGATTGGGATTGGGATGGATCCCTAGTTGATTACCCTTTGTCCTCAGGAATTTCTTTACACTTGATTGCATTTTGACTTCTTATGCATTTTGTTTCTGTCTATGATTTTTAGTTTCCGGCATTCTATTTTCACTTAGGACCTTTTAGAAAACCCCCATTTTCATATTTGCTTGACTTAGAAGCATCCATTGCATCTAGTCTGATTAGTATCTCACCCATTTGGATTGACACCTTATTTATACTACAACGCACGAGTATGATGGGGAATTGATCTCTCTGGATAGAAAAATCCTACTATCAATTTGGTGTCGTTGCCAATTGGGTGTTGCTTACTACATTATGGATTTTGGATCTTTTGAGATCAAGCTTCTTTTGCTACCTTACTTACTTGTTTACCTTTGTTTGCTTTCTTTTCGAATACCTGCTTAGCATTGTATGAACTTGAGAAGCAGAGGACCAACAGACATAATTTCTCTCGTTCAAGATATCAGAGCTCTTGAACGGGAATACTCTCTGAAAAGACGTGAACAAGAACGTGCAGAACACTTAAGAATTTGGACTTACAAATGGCAGAAAACGATTAACGTGATAACTAGCACACTATAGGTGCGGGTGACAACCCCAACACTCACATCATTAGACATGGAACCAATCCACCTGCAGTTCAAAACAACAACTTCGAGATCAAGCATAGTCTGATTACAATAGTGCAGGGGAACAAGTTCCACGGTCTAACTATGCAGGATCCACTCGATCATCTTGACGAGTTTGATCGCTTCTGCATCCTCATGAAGATAAATGGTTTGAGTGAGGATGCTTTCAAACTATGCCTCTTCCCGTTCTCATTGGGGGAGAAGGCACACCAATGGGAGAAGTCACTTCCCAGGAACTCCATCACTACCTAGGATGCCTACAAGAAAGAATTCTTTGCAAAGTTCTTCTCAACCTCTAGAACAGCCAGACTGCAGAATGATATTTCAGGTTTTGCGCAAAAGAATGCTGAAACCTTATCTGAAGCATGGAAGCGCTTCAAGAACTACACAATGCAATGCCCTCATCACGAATTCAGTAAAGCGTCACTCCTAAGCACCCTCTATCGAGGTGCTTTGCCCAAGATTAGGATGTTGCTAGATACAGAAAGTAATGGGAACTTCCTCAACAAAAGTGTGGATGAAGGATGGGAGTGAGTAGAAAACCTTGCCCAGTCTGATGGGATTTACAGTGAGGACTATGATAGAACACCTCGAGGTGGTTATGCTTCTGATGATAGCACCAAGAAGGAGATCAAAGCACTGAATGGGAAGTTGGACATGTTACTCCTGGGTCAACAACATCAAGTCCACTTCATAATGGATGAAAAACAACTTCACATTCAAGCTGGAGAGGTTAACCAGCAAGAGGAAATGTGTTATGTGCAGAACCAAGGTGGTGACAACAAAGGGTACTTTAACTACTCTAACCCTGGTCTTTCTTACAGAAAAAACAACATTGCTAACCCACAAGACCAAGTGTACCCACCACAACAACAAAAGAACTCTCAACCTTTCATCAACTACAACAAGAATAGAAGTTTCTTCCCAAAGTAGCAACAGCAAAATGGTTTTCAACAACCTCCAGCTCAACCTTTCAACATTAAAGCTATGTTACAGCAACTTCTTCAAGGTCAAGCCACTTATGCAATGGAGACATCGAAGAAATTTGGTGAAATCCAACACAAGATGGAAACTTCATTTGGTGAAAATCTATTCGAAGCTTGAAACTCTCAACTCTAGGGTCACTACTCTTGAAGGCAAGACCACATCCACTTCTGCTTCTACAACTAGTCAACTTCCGGGAAAGTTTGTGCAGAACCCAAAGGAATATGCTAATGTCAATGCCATCTATCTCAAGCAAACCATTGATATTCCTATTCCAACTTTCCCATTTATTTTCACTGAGGAAAGTGTGATTAAAGTTGGGGGGGGAGGATTTGAGTTCGAATGTAGTTCTATCTCTGGAGTATGAAGAATATGTTCCAGTTAACAAGCATTTTGTTAAGTTACCTATTTCAAAGGAGATTGCAACACCTTATGATCCACTACCCTATGTCCCAAGACTGCCATTTCCATCAAGTTTCAAGAAAGAGATCATGGCGAAATACCCAGATGTCTTTGAGAAACCTATGAAGGATGAGATAGCTCAGGAAGTTCTGGAACCATCTGACGAGTGCAATGCCTTGATAACAATGAAGCAAGAGGATCCTGGTTCATTCACTTTTCATTGCTCACTAGGATCCCTGATCTTTGACGAATGCCTCTGTGATTTGGGAGCATCTATCAACTTAATGCGTTTGTCCACAGCCAAAAAGCTGGGATTCGACAAGTTCAAAGCTTCCATAATAACCTTGTTGATGGCAGACAAATCAATTAGGCATCCTATTGGCATCTTTGAAAACTTACCTATCAAGTTCAAAGATGCAACAATACTCACGGACTTTGTGGTATTGGAGATGGATGAAGAGCCTAAGGATCCGTTGATATTTGGAAGACCATTCTTAGCCACGTTTGGAGCTGTAATAAAATGTAGGAAGAGGTCCCAAGATGATTTTCAACATCATAAGCAAAACTAAGAAGCTCGCCATCAAAAGTTAGCTATTCTCTATCAAGGAACTGAATGAAGACAATCCAAAGAATGGGTACTCAAGAAGTGAAGCAGTTGAAAATGGATTGGGAAACGAACCAACACAATCTTGAATCCACCATGAGGTTTTCAAGCTTATTAAGGAACCAGATAAAGGAGTTTCGGTGGAGTTAAAGGAAATCAGGACATTGGTAATGTCAAGAGCTAAAGATAATCTGAAGGATCTAGAAAAAGGAAGTCCTAAGTTCAAACCTAAACCTGAACATGTACCACCTCAGAAACCACCTTCGGACACTCCAATTTCTGAAAATTATTTGGAACCGCATACCCGAACCTTGGAAATCAAGAATGGAGACCAAGTGTCTTTACTTAACAAAAGGTTCAAGTATTATATGGGAAATGTGGATCCACTATGTTCCAAGAACTTCATGATCAAGGAAATACTTTCTGGTGAAGACATTATACTTGTTGTGGAAGTTGATGAAACACAGAAACTGAACTACAAGGTTGATCAGAACAGTGAAAAAAGAGCTTTCTCATAAACGACCTCAGTTTCTTTAGGGAGCCGTCTTAGGGTCAATAATCCTAAAAACAAGAAATCAAGCTTAGTGACTTAAAACAAGCTCACTTGGGAGGAAGTCCCATGTCTATCTCTGTATATATTTAAATTTCAATGCTTTTTAATTCCAATACTTGATTTAATGCACTTTAGTTTTCAATTGGTTTTGGTGTTTTAGGTACTTACGGGAAAAAAATTTGGGAATCTTGCAAAGAGAAGAAAAATGGGATATGGACCATCTCAAAGTTTTTAATTGCCCGACCCAATCAGAAGGATCGATCAACTTCATCTGGATCGAACATCTTTCAACACATGATCAAGCCGAGCACAAGGCTCCACTAAGCCATATGTCGAACCATGGATCTATCTAAAAGATAGATCTGATCGATTCGTATTCAACATTGGATCGATCCAAACCTTCAACGTTTGATCAATCAACTTCTTCACGCCAAGATCGATCCACATGCTCAGACCGTAACCGAGCCATTCTTTGAAGTTTTGATCGAGCCAAGCAAGTTCATTAGAACCACTTGGAGTATGATTGAAATCGAGCCATCACTTCTCTTACACAAGCTTCACCCACTTTCCCACTAACCTTCCTTTCCCCATGGACAAAAGATCACCTCACCTCCACCCCATCACTTCTCCTACACACCCACACCTCCATCACACCAATGTCTCCTCTTTAATCCTCCTCCACATGCACCATCTTTACTCCTCCACCACAAACATCTACTCACCACCACATCTTCAAAATTGCACCATGGTTTTATATTAAGGGAGTATCTCTCACTCTTTATCTCATTAACTTCACAACCATTCTCTTTAAAAAAACGTTTTTCTCTAAGGCATTTTCACTAGAAGCATTGCTCTTATAAGGACTTTCAACAAGCTCTAAGTACTTTCAAAAATCGGTTTCATCCTTCACCTTTTTCGATCTTCATCTCTAAACTCTCTTATCGGTTTCAACGTTATTTTTTTGCGAAAATTAGTTTAGTTCTTTCATGAACAAAAAAGTTTCTATAGAACCTATTTTTAGCTCATAAAAATCGTATAAATAAGGTGATGAGGTAGTGATAGAGAAATGAATTGAATTTGATGATTGCTTAAGAAACTTACATGTCCACTCCATTTTTGAGAACGTACATTTGAAACTTGTTGAACTCCTTAAGCGTTTTGAAAGGTACTCACGCACCTTCGTTTTTATGTTGTCTTTTCTAGATTAAAGATGTCTCAACCATCGCAAGAAAGAATCCTAAGAAGGAAACGCAGAGAGCGAGCATTCTCTAGAGCTAGAGAGGAAGACCCTGCGATTTCTCCAAAGTTTTCACCAAGTGCCCCAATTCTCTCAAGAAGGCAGCTTCGTGGACATGAGATTACTGAGCGGTTGCAACAAATAAGGAAACAAAGGGAGATTCAAGAGCAACATGATCTTCTCATTTAACAAGAAAAACAAGAAAAAGAAAGAGAAACAATAGCTCAAAAGCTCTCAAAGACGCTCAAACATAAGGTGGGGAAAGAAGATTGCAATAGCAGATGAGAATAACAGCGAAGACCCTACTTATCGAGAAGGTGAAGAGATGAGTGCTGAGGTTCAGGAGTACTATGCTCAATTTGTGAGATCGGTAGTACACGAGGGAACTTCCCGAATGGAGGTTGAGGAGAGTTCTGACCCGCTCAACCTAGAACCTCTTCTTTCACAAAGCTTCAATGGAACTCGGTTCCCTTATAAACAAAAAATGGGAGCTTTGGGAATAGTGAAAGATACGTCCCACCTCTTCAAAGCTGCAAGCCTCGAGAAGCTTATGACCCCTCACTATGATGGGTACAAGGAAGAAACACGCCACTTCCTTGCCATGGTCCAGTTATACTTTGATAACGATGATATGCTGGGATACATCACGTTCTCGGTGTGAGGCTAGAAATATGAACTTTCTGTAGAAGAGTTGAACCGCCTCTATGGGTTCCATTCTGATGAGAACATTGATGAGCTTCATGAGTATGTAAAGGAGGAGCTTTCCGCCTTGTGGAAAACAATAGGGTTTGGAACCTATAGCCCAGGGAAATCGAAATGCATGGGATAAGGAGCCCGGTCTTGCAATATTTCCATAAGGAAATTGCAAATACCATATTTGCAAGAGAAATAACGGGGCATGTTACTAATGGAAAAATAGGGATGATGGATATAGCCTTAAAGCCCACATTGCAGTATACATCTGACAGTCGTCCGATGGAAAGAGATAGAGCTAACTATAGCCTATCTCGGATCTTAATAAACCAACTGATGTGGTATCAAGAATGGGATAAGGTGGCCTATACGAAGGGGATTCGTGGAACTTTGACGATTGGGGAAATTGTGACACCAATCCTGAGGGCCTGCAACGTACCTCTAGAAGGTAAAGGTCACCCATCAAGGTTGATCGATCTGACCTATTTGAAGAACTCTTACTTCTTTGAGGGGTCAACTAGTGATCAGAAGTATAGGTTCATCCACCCATGCTTGGGAGTTGAACTCTTATCACTCCCCAACGAGAAAGTCACAATAATAAAGAAAGGGGAAAATATAGACTTCCAACCAAGTGCTGAAGTTTTGATATCCTTCCAGCACAAGGAAGGAGAGGAAGTAGCTAAAGAAGCAAATGATGAAAGGATGGAAGCTCCAGTTGATCAGGAGCTAAACGAACCTGAATGCTATCATTACGAAGAAGCCCCAACTACCAGGCAGGGGAAGAGCTTGGCAAAAACTCATAAAAACATAGGTAAACTTCATGAATGGAACAAGTTCCAAGATAGCTACTTCACTAGGAAGTTCAAAGAGATGAACTCTTAGATCAAGAAGCTCACCTTGAGGCTTAATAAGGCTACATCCTCAAAGAAACAAGGGTCCCCCAACGGTCACTCCTATGCAGATCCTGAAACCATGAGTTGAGAAACCTCACCGTCACTCCTATGCAGATCCTGAAAAACCGCAAAGAAGGAAGAGACACCACTCCGAAAGAGAAAACCATGGATCAGTTAGCCAACGAACCATCCAACCACCTCAACTACTTCAACAACATCAGGAAATTCAACAGCATTACGAACTTCAGCAGCAACAACACAAAGCACCGGATGCATACCAGGGATACTATGAAATGATGAATGAGTATCTCCCTTGAGAATCCTTCATACCTTTTGCGGTCCATCCCAATCCCACCCTTCATTGTATAATCTTCTTGTTGTGCTTTGATTTCTGTTAGGTATGTTTGATTGTTGCTTCTGATAGTTGTCTAAGTTTATAATGTTTTTATGATTTTTCACTATCTGTCCCGCCTTGAGTCCAATCCTGAATTTGGTTTACATAGAGACTATGTAATTCAGGTTTGGGGAGGATTCGGGGGACCGCTATTAATGAAAATTTCCTTGTTTGTTCCTTTGTCTCCATTTTGCATAGCATTTACATAGCATCTATTAGCATCTAAAAACCATAAAAGTTTGAAATTTTTTCGAAAATCATTCTTCAAAAACAGAGTGTCATTGTAGTTGCATTTCATGTAGGTGCATATAGGATGTTGAAATTTCATGTATTTGCATATGCATAGGGACCTAAGATGATAACCTTGGAAGTATGTTGTTTTCTCAGAAAATGTTAGTGCCCTGGTTATTAGTTGTCTAATGCATCATGAAATTGTCTGAAGTATAACTGCACCTTGTTTGGAATGTGAACTTGAAGTTTGTCTCGTGAAGCATGTTGTGATTTGAAGTTTGTTCCTATCTATTAGAACTCGAATTCGAATGTTTAGTTATCATGTTTGTGTGTTGAATATAAAATCATGGATAGTATATACATAGTTGGGTTATCTTCTACCTTTTACCACTCTTGTTAACCTAAGTAGAATCCCCACCCTTGAATCTTGCCTTCTTTCAAACCCTGAATTTACTACTGAGTGGTAGGAATTTTATGGAATAAGTTTGGTAGCACGTGTTAGGTTTGAACTGACAGGAATAGGGTCTCATGTAGTTCTAGTCCATGCTTTTTGGACTAGATAGGACTAGGTGGGATTCAGTTTTGGATGTTGGTTTGGGTCGAAATGAATGAAAAGATATTGGTAGTTGGTAAAAAGGAAATGTTAAAAAAGAATCTTAAGAGATGAAATGAAAAGAATCTGAACATCCTAGTAGAAAGTTTGGGGGAACAATGGTATGCAAAAGAAGTATGGATAGTGCAGAATAAGAGAAAGTATATGACAATGAATTCAAAAGGGTAAAACCAAAAAGATAGTATAAACGAAAAGGTTGAAAGCCATAAGAGTTTAAGTAAATAAGTTCCCGAAACAGCTAGCAGCCATTTAAGAAAGAAGTGTCTCCTAAGTGTAACAAGGAAAAGATGAAAAAGGGGGAATGTGAATGGGTATGATCGCTTTGAGTTTCAAAAGGGTAGATTTAAGACTCCTTACTGGGTAGAATCATGAAACTTAGGTTTCATTAGCATTGGGTAAATGGGGTTTTACTTTTGTATGCATCTAAGTGTTCCTACCTTTAGCCTTCTGCTAAAGCTGATTCCCTTTTGAGAGAACCTTTGTTCTGAATTATTAACCATTGCATGAAGGGGTCATCTTTACCCCTTAACCTGTCCTTGACCAAATGAGTTCATTGAAGGCACATGACTTGATTCATGGTTCCTGATTAATGAATGTTAAAGGACCAAACGAATTTGAATGCATTGTGGGAGTTGGAATTGGTCTGTGATGAACTGTGATGAGTATGGCCACAATTTTTAAGTAGGATGAGCTTAGGATTGCATTCTAGAACTAGTAACCACAAGATTAATATTACTTGTGTAAGCAGCATGTTTTGCTTCTGAGTTCCCACTTTGAAACCTCACTCCCAGACCTCCGAATGATTTGCTTGACGGCAAGCAAAGATTTAGTTTGGGGGAGTTGATGGCTCTGAATTTTCATGGTTTTTAGAAGTCATTTAGTGTGCATATATCACATTTATAGTTGTTTTAGTAACTTTGTGATTTTTAGGGACTTTTGGAGATTTTTTAGGACTTTCAAGAGTATTCAGGATGGTTTTGTGAGAATTCAGAAAAGGAGCACAAAATGTGGAATGGAGCAGCAAAAGCCTGGATCGATCCAACCTCGGCTTGGATTGATCCCACCCATCGAGCCACACTCAACACAGATCAATCTCTCTCTCGGCAACACAACTTTTGGTTCAATACAACTCTAACTTGGATCGATCCCTTCCTCGTTCCAGCCTAAGCCCGGATCAATCTCGTTGCCCCGACCTAGCCCAGCTCCAACATACTTTAGATCGATCCAGCCTCAACCTGGATCGATCCCACAGGTCGATCACACCTAGAAGCCGGCTCGACCGCAGATCGATCCTACTTCAGTATCTGGATCGATCCAAACCTCGCCTCTGAATCGATCCAAGCAACCTTCCGTTTCAACCTTGCATCGATCCCATTCAAGCAACCCCAGCTCAGATCGATCTCAACCCCAACATGGATCGATCACGCATTCTTCTCAGCTCGAGCCAAACACGCTCCAACCAGACCAACTCAAATCCGGAATGGACCTGACCCAAGCCAATGATTAGTTTTTTTCTTTACTAAAATTTAGGGATTTACTCTGAACACTATAAAAGCCCTAAAGCTCCTCCTTTTTAGCAAGTTCTGTTTTTGTTTCCTTTTTAGGTTTTTGTCTTAGGTTTTTGTTTCCTTTGTCGTTCTTGGTGTTCTTGGTGTAAAAACCCAGAATCTTTTAAGTTTTATGCTAATTTTCTTTTACTTTCCTACTTAGTTTTAGGTTGTTTTTTTATCTAGTGCATATTGATCTTATGTTTTTAATCTTAAAATTCTGTTTTAAGCTTTGATCATTTTCTCGGTTTGTTACTGTTCTATTGATGTTCTTATTTTCAGGGTTAGAGTTCTTGTTGTTCTTCAATAGTTTAACCTTTGATCATCATGTTTAGCTTTGAAGTTATGATATCTGTTTTTCCTGTGTTTATATACATGAGTAGTGAGTAGTTTCCTGAAGTTTCTGAGGATGGGGTAGACTAGGGTTGATATCCTGATCTTACCTTAGCACCTAAGATTGTTTGAATATACATCCCTTTTGTTTCATTGTGCTTAATGCTGGTTTCTTTCATGCTAATCAAAATCTGATCTTGGGAATTCGAGCACCAGAAAAGTGTTCAATGGAATGTCTGATCATGGTGATTTCAGAAATTGGCTCATCCTTACGCAACACCTTAGATTTTTACGATATCCATCTCAGCCTAAGGGTTTGGATGGCTAGGAGATTTTTGGCTTTAGTAGGTTGGTTTTTCATGCCTTCTAGGTAGTGTACCGTTAAAGAGAGTTAGGTCTGGTGATTGCTTAGGTTGGTTCCATTTATCAGGGGATTGGACTTGGTTGCATATGAATCTACTGTCTAGGGATAGTTCATTGTTGTTTGAGGTATGTTAAGTGCTTAGGCAGATTGGGATGGATCCCTGTTTGATTACCCTTTGTCCTCAGGAATTACTTTACACTTGATTGCATTTTTACTTTCTCTGCTTTTTCCTTTGTTTTCACCTTTTGCCATTTTTAGCTTCTTATGCATTTTGTTTCTGTGTATGCTTTTTAGAAAACCCCCATTTTCATATTTTCTTGAATTATAAGCATCAATTGCATCTAGTCTGATTAGTATCTCACCTATTTGGTTTGACACTTCATTTATACTACAATGCACGAGTGTGATGGGGAAATAATCTCTCCAGACAGAAAAATCATATTATCACAAACATGATAGGTTGATCATGAACGATACTCCAAATCTACTTCTTATTCACACAAAGCTGTCTACAAAGTAGATAATGTACTGTCTTAGCAGACCAAACGAGCTGGCTATCAACTAGCTTAGCAATGATTCCAACAGGTAACGCTTTCAGCTCTTCCCACATATAATTACCTATTGCTTCTCTAGCTTCCGGGATGTCTCCCAAATGGACATTGTGATTTAACAATTTTTTTTTATTAGAAACCCCTAGAGTGTGAAGTCTTGGAGGGTAATCCCATGTTTGATATTCAGAGGTAGACATATGATCATAAAAAGACATATATAAATCAGCCATATATACAATTAACCGAGTTGCGATAGAAAACAAAATCAGCCATAACATAATGTAATCTCAGCAGTAATAAGATATATAACTCAACCATTATGTAAAATAACTCAGTCACATCAAAATATAAAACTCAGTCGTACCAGAAATCAAAATCAGTCTTAAGAATAATCAAACTCAGTCGCATTATATGTCAAAATTGTTTGCAAAATACAGGAGAACACGACAAGGGCGAGTACGATTTCGACGAAGACGATTTTGCAGAAGACGACCAGGGTTAAAAGTAGGGAAACTAAACTGTTGTATTTATTTGGGGATTTACTCAGCATAAAATCAAAGATTGTTTAAGAAGATTTTCTTATTTATATGTAAAATGAAACTCAGACACAACAAAAAAAACTAATATGCAACAAAATCAAACGCAATCGCAACGTAAATCAAACTCGGTCGTAACAGAAATAAAACTCAGCCACAACATAAATGAAACTCGTCTGCAACAGAATCAAACTCATTCGCAACATATATCAAAGGGAATCAATCGCAACTTACCAGAAATTTGACGAGGGTTCACAATAGGATTTCGACGATGGCGATTTTGGAGAAGATGACGAGCGCGATCACTAGGTCACTAAACCGTTTGTTTTTTCTTTACTCATAGTGAAATAGTTGAGCGACTGAGAAATTTGATATGTATAATATTTTATTGGCGTGGAATACGGTTTATTGACGTGGAATACGGTTTAGTGGCGTAGATTTTTCACTATAAATTAACCAAAATAAGAGGAAACTAAGAAAGGGATTGAGTCGTAAGTTACAAGTATTTTGATAACACTCTAGTAATTTTTGAAAGATGTGTGGTATTCTAGTTATTTTTGAACTTTCTAAGGTAGTTGAGCGATTTTCTCTTTTATATTAAACAATAACTTAGCCATATAATATCGAGTAATTGTTATAACTTAAGCAAATGATATCTTACTACGCAACTGTGATGGGATAATACGTTTCAGAGGTCAAACCATATGCTTATTACGCAGTTATTATGTCAGATATTATGTCATAGTATTAAGCAGCTATGACGCGACAATTTTCTCTCTCTCTTTTGTCGGGGATAATGTGATTTACGAGTCGTGTAATGAATGCAGGAATACAAAAAAAAACGTGACTAATTAGTTGTTGCCTGGATATTATTTCTTTCTGTGTTTCGGTCTTAATCATAACTTAGTCATCAACATAACTCAGTCGTTTCATATAATATCCGTGTAAACATAACTTAGCCGCTGAAAATGTGATTTACAAGGCATGTAATGATGCAGGAATATAAAAAATTGTGACTCTTCTATTGATATTAAAAATGATGTGACTTTGAAGCGACGATTATGTCTCCATTTATTTCTCTGTTCCTCACAAATAGTACGCTTGCAATCTATCTCTTTTGATTTTAATTTTGCTCTCAAACAGTACGCATGAAATCCGATTCCTCTTGCTTATTCTATGGAGCCACCAAAGAGGCACCAAATATCCAAATGTTTATTGTAACATTGGCTTCTTATGTTCTGGTATAATGTTTGCAACTTTCTCTCTAGGCTTCTGCTTGTTATTTTCCCATAGCCACTTCAATGGGATAGTTGGAAGACTCATTACGTTTCTTCATGAAGATGCATTGCAAACAAGGAGGCAACCTCTGTAAGAGAATGAAATAGAAATTAGTCAAGAAGAGAACGAGACATTTTAACAAAGATCAAGAAATCAACTTACTTCCTAGCTGCACTATGACCCAATATAACATCCAATACTCTTATAGAATCTTGAAGATTATCTATTCCCTTTATGTGAAGAGCGCTTGCAATAGCCTGCATAGTAATCGTCGCAGCCTAGCTAATTTACACCCCACTATTTTCCTGTTGCCTTTCTCATTTCCTTTGTGGTTACCAAAGAAGTATTCATTGATTGTTGGCGTTAGTGGAGTACCACATGAAGGACACTAAAAAGAGGAACACAAAAGCTCATAAATGGAAGGGTGATGGAATACAGTTCTTGTTCATCTATCTTGTTTTTACGTTACCAAGGTAAAAAACAAAAAGAAGAGAGGTGGGAATACAAAAAATGTAACTCTTCGATTAATAACTCATCCTTATTGAAATTAGAACTCAACTATAGTTAAACGAGAACTCAAACGTAGATAAACTAGAACTCAGTCATCACTAATCCATGAATCAATCGTATTACAAAAATATTCAAATTTATAAGTCAATTTACATTAGACAAGTTTTCACATTATTCCCACTCTTTCTACAACGAGAACATGTGTGTTGTTTCCTTGAACGTTTCTTCTCAAGTGCAACTTCTAAACCAGATTTCATCCTTTATATTTAGGTCTTTCTGGTTGTGGACAAATAAAAGGGGACAGGCACGGTTGTTTATCCACGTTTTATGGAACTTCATGCACTGAATCAAACGGCATAACCGATTGAGCATATGCATTAACTAAATTAGCGATGTGATAGTAATTACTGCACAAGGATATGCGAAAAAGGTTCATGTTCACGGAACCAGCGATTGTGTGCATGCATGGTAATTTATCATGTTAAAACGTTTGCATGTGCATGTTCTTGCAGTCAAGTTAACAACATGCAAAGATGATATACTCGTATTGTAGCATATTTATAGTATTGTTTTGCATACATTTAGGTTAGATTCATGAGCATTTAGGTTAGTTATTGTGGATTTGCATATGCATTTCATTATTTCAGGTGTTAGAAGTGGGAAAACCCAGTTTGTGATCAAAGGAGCTTAAAATGGAGCAAAAAGGTGGAGTTTTGGAGCTGTAGCGGTTTATGGTACCTGTTTAAGTCGATATTGACGAGATAAAGCTGTAGCAGTTTATGGTACTGGTTTGATTAAACCGGTACTAGCGTAAAATAGGAAGTATCGGTATGCTATACCGGTTTGCACAAACTGGTATAAGGTGAATCAAGTTTCTAGAGACTTAGCAGCGGGGAAACGTACCGGTTTGCTCAAATAGGTACGAAAGAAGAAAATCAATATCGGTCTGTCATACCGGCTTGCCCAAACCGGTATCGACCTGAAAAAGCAAAAAGTCAACCTTGGACTTTTCCCTTTGTAGTAAAAACTCATTTTGTCTTTTGGTTGCCCAATGGTTTTATGGGTTAACCCAACTTTCTTTTGGAGTACTATTTAAACCTTTAACCCTAATTTTTAGGCATATCTTATGTTTTAGTTTGTTTTATGCTTTTGGGAAGAAAAACCTTTGTAACCTCCTTTGATTCTCATCTTCAATCAAGTTTATTTTGTTTATTTTTGATTGTTTTTCTTCTTCCAAATCAATTTCTATCTATGGATAAACACATTTCTACTCTTGGAGTTTGTGTTCATTTAATGGATATTGAGTAGTTACCTGTAAGCAAATGGCTAGGTAGATTAGGTTGATTAGGGAATGAATCATGATGTTTAGGGCTTAGATTTCATTGATCCTCATGTTGATGGTGTTCTTAATGCTAGATTTAACTTGATCACTTGAATCTATATCATAGATTGAGTTATGCCCGGAAGGTGTTCGATAAAATGCTGGAACCAACATTTGCATGCTAAATGAGGTCAAACCAAAGGGATTTTTGTTAGTTAGTTTAGTGGTTTGTTATGGATTATAGTTTAATGCTTCTTGGTTATGTAATTATTCAAGGGATTGTTTTAGTTGCATGATCTAGGAAGGGATTATTACCATGGGAATGGACTAGTCTAGGAATGGAATCTTAGACCAAGGATTAGCTATATAGTTGTATTGAACATCATGAGGAGTTTCCTAATTGATCAAATCATGAGGAGCCATCCTATATTTGATTTCAAGCTTTTAAATTATGTTGACTTTTCTATTTGCTGTTGACTTTTGTTCTTTTGTTTAGTTTATGATTGTTTAAGATGTTTAAAACCTCAATTTTCTTATTAGCTTAGACTAAATGAAATTCACATAGAATTAGTGTGTAAACTCTCCTGAATTTGGATTGATTCCTTTAGTATTACAATAACAGTTTGGCGGCATCAACGTGACCCTATTATTAATTATAATACGAAATAAAAATATTACAGCTTAATTATGATTTTTACGTCAGATATATAAACTGTGACGGCTGGCTTATTAATTGTGATGGTTGACTTACTTGTATTAGTTTCTCGACACCACGGGTAAGCGTGGTTTTCTGAGATATGGAATCCTTTCTCCGTTTAGTAAACCATTTGGTCATCATTTCCCGTATCAATTCTAATAGTCGAACAATATGAAGACCGCTAGCATCTGATAGTGCTCTATTCATTGATTCTGCTACATTCCCAATTGCTTTCCCTATAGACTTATGCCTAAATGAGATTATCATAAGATCCTTCTCGTATGGGATTAAAACTTTTATTTTTGTAAAAAACCATTTCCACGATTCATCATTTTCAGTGTCAACGACAGTGAAAGCTATTGGAAAAATCTAAAACTTACCATCCTGAGCTAGCACTGTGAGACGTGTCCTTTTTTATTTACAATTAAGAAATGTACTCTCTACGACCACAACTTTTTGCATGAAAGGAAACCTAGCTATGCTTGCACCAAACGAAAAGAACACTTACACGAATCTTCCACTCTCATCGATTTGAAGACGAGCAAATGTACCAAGATTTTCCCTTCTTATCATTTATAAATGAGAAGGAAAGTTATCAAACCCAATATCATGTGTTCCCTCATCAATTTCCCTTTCACGTTGGAATGTCTTTTGTGATTTCCAATATGGCATTTGTCCACATGACCATTCGAATAAGTCAGTCGTATCAAAGAAATAAGTCAATCACGACAAAAATATAACTCAGCCTTAACATTATAGTAACCCAACCTTTATGTTAAAATAACTCAGCATTACTGTAAATCTATAACTCAGCTCAATCTTGTAAATAACTCGGCCCAGAAAAATAAATACCTTTGTACCAAACTGATTATTGAAAACATAACTACTCGAATAAATCAACCGCATCATAGAATTAAGTCAGTCACATCAAAAAGATAACTTAACCTTAATATTAAAATAACTCAGCATTAACGTTCATATAACTCAGTTTATGGTTAATATAACCCAGCCCAATCTTTTAAATAACTCGGCCCAAAAAAGTTAAATACCTCTATACCAAATTTCTTATTGATAGCTATTCCAACACTCGCAGGTAAAACGGACGGACCAATGTGGCCGAGAAAGTCCCTGTAAAAATGTCCTAAAATATCTGGTGTTACTTGTTTAGATCGAATAGAAAGCTCAATTACAGAACATGTATGTTTTCTAACGCAAATACGAACGTAAAATGTCCGGGAAACCCCTTGTTTAGAAGCACGAACTCTCCAGGGACATCAAGCAACCCAACTCTTAACAACCAAAATCAAATTGATCCCTCAGTGCAAGAAGTTTCAGTCATCTTACCAACTTGGATTTACTCTCGTCTCGTTGCCCTACCGCAGGGTGTAGCAAATCCATCTACAACCTTAAAACCTCCATATTCACACTGCACCGGCTCATTGACCAGTTATGAGATCTCTACTTTGCAGGTAGCATCTTTGAATCTTCGTCTTCTACTGTAGACTCACTGTATGAGCTGAAGTTATCATCTTCTGACGACGCACCAACCGAGTCGTCGAACATATCAAATCGGCTGTCAAATTCATCATCTTCTTCGACCACTTCGTCTTCTCCGCCTATTTTCTTTTCTTCTCCTTCCACTTTACTATAGTAGTCGTTGCCATTTTCCTCGAAACATACACCATCATAACCGTCACTGTAATCATCACTATTAGATTCAATGTCTGATGGTTCTCTTTCTGAGTTAAAACTATATAAACTTTTACTCTTCTTTCTTGCTCCGTCATTTGGACTAACTTTGCCATCTGTTTTCTCTGTAATCTCCACAAAAATACGTACAGGTTTGATTATCCATAGGCTTAGAAACCCTTGCAACTGTCGAGTATTAGAGACATAAATTGGTGGAATATCATGCCCCACAGTTTTAAAAGCTTTATTCGAGACCATGTAGCTCAACTGAATATGATGCCTCGACTCATTCAATTCATATTCATCGAATACCAACTTTTCTAGTACTTAGCGTGTTGTTTTCCCATCTATAAGCACAACTCTATATCCTCTACTATCAGCGTCGAATACATATATTGTTTTTAACCCAGTTACCGGAAACAATAAGTACTTGATCCATAAGATCTTAGAGAAAGATGAAGAATAAGATGAAGAAGATAGTCAGAGAAGATGATTATTGAAGAAGAATTGGTAAGACTATCCACAATGTAAAAATAAAATAAAAAATCAACACCCTCTTTCTCATTTTTAACCTTCCACATCATAATCCGCAATAGATGATGACATGGATGATGACACGGCATTGATGCTGACAAGGATGATGACATGGAAAAAGATAAGTTAGCCGCAATACAAACACATAGCTCAGTCCAAGTAAATTAGCCATCAAATACAACGTAAATCAGTCGCAGGGTGAATGCTATTCTAGTATTTAATCTTTCGCTAACTAATCAGTCGTAATAGGCTGGAAAACCATAAGTTAGCCCTATCGTCAACTAAATCAGTGGTCACATGAATATTATTCTACTAATTAATCTTTCGCTAGTAGGTCAGTCGTAAACATGATGAGTTGAACGTTAATCCAACTGTTTACGGCTGAGTATAGGTAGCTTAGCTGTATAAACATCCAATAATTCAGCTTCAATAAATGAGCCTGCGAAACATAACTCACTCATTTCATAACTATAACTTAATACAATTTTCGACAAGTCATCCCGCCGAAGTATAAGCCAGCTGTAACTCAGCCGCGTTTAGTAACTTAGCTACAACTTAACCATAACTCAACTGTATCGTAGTAAGTAGCGCTTCTTGGCCGCGTTCATTAATACATGTCAACAAATTTCTATGTGGCCCATGGCATTCCTGTCAATACGTTTTTTTGTCACAACGTTATAGAAGGGCACGCTGGACATTTAAAAAATGCCGGTAATAAAAAAAAAGATTTGGATGGTTCTAGACATTTGTACTAAAATGCATGGTAGTTAAGTTAACTTCCCTATTTTATAACTCCGACCCCAATATTTTATAAGTCTGTCCTCGTATTTTATATGCCTCCAAAATTTCCAGGGCCGACGGGAGATATGACTTGAGTTGCCTTCTCATTTCATAAATATTTAGATAAGATATATATATATATATATATATATAGCTTGGTGAAGTATGTGATATGATCTTTACGCGGT
>OVBE01005656.1:0-21286 GCA_900406425.1 Iberis pinnata
TAAATATGATAACTCGTGTTATTATATATTTTAATCGACGTTAAAATCAAAATTTAGGTATTATTAATTATTTTGTTCTCTAGTTTCTTTTTACAAAATCATTAAAACTAATATCAACATATGTTGCGGTTTTACATATATTTTNTTACATATATTTTTTGCTCTTCAAATTTAAACTATTAATCTTTAATATGTTATATATTTTGTTATTTTAATTTTATAATTTATGTTAATTTAAAAAATTAATATTTTTGTTATTATTTGTTATTATGTAGTTTCTATTTAAAAGAGCAATAAATTTTTTTTATTATTATATTATGTAAAAAAAGATAATAAACTAACAATAAGAAAATTTCCATTAGTTTAAAATACTACGTTGACACATGTAACACTATTAATTAACAATGACACATGTCATGATTTCATAAATTATAATTTTGTTTACGTGTCGCGCTAACGTTAAACGCGTTCCGGTTTATATAATAAGACTTATTATATAAGGAAAATAAATTAATTGTTTTAGTTTTAGTTATTGTCTATATGAGTTGAAAGAAAGCAATGCTTAATAATTCTATAGAAGATACACAATTACTCAGGAGAACACAAATTCTGGTATATTCAAACATGATTCCAGAGTTATGTTCGATTGATACGAACTTAATAAATTAATGGCTAACTAAAAATATGTTTAATTGTAGACCACTCTTATTGGAAACTTTTAAAATCATTGAAACTTTATAAATCATTAGTTAACTTTTAGCAATTATGTTATTTATTTGTGTACTAAATATTTTGGAATAACCACATCTTTCGAGATTTTTGTGCTCACTCCAATTCATATTATTTGATGTGTTTTAAAGGATATTTTATTTTATTTTATGTTTTTTTTTTAATTTATTATGCAACAAAATAGATATATGCGAGGTTTGTGACTAGCTATTTATATTACGAATCACTTTTTTAATTAGTTGATTTGATTATAGTTAATATTTTTAATATAAATTCTGTAAATTTTATGAAGAACAAAGTGATGAACTCTCAAGAACAAGAGAGCGAGAGAGAGATTTGTACTGAGGAAGAGGAAGAGAAGGAAGATTTTATTTCTTTAATTCTTTTAGAGAACAATTACATAATTATATAGCCCTCCTAAATCAAAATACTCAACATGCAAGAGTTCATGATTTACAAGACAAGTAAATGCTGAATATGCAGAGAATAGACCATAAATGTTAACTACTTTATGGATAACACTTTCTGGATGGATGAGAATCTTGTGGATGGCTTTTCTGGATGGATGAGAATCATGTGGATGGCCTTTCTGGATAAATGAGAATCTTGTGGATAGACAATACTTTTCTGGATGGATGAGAATCTTGTGGATATCTTCTCCTCATTAGTTCTTTATGTCAGTAAATTCAACAAAAAAAATTTTAAAATTAATAAATGTGCATTTATCTTAAACATTAGCTAATTTAAAACAAATTAAGTATATTATATGTTTTGTTATATAATTGGTATCACAAATTCACAATACAAGATTGTAAAGAAGAAGAAGCAATCAAATGAATGTGAAAACCAATATAACCATACCTACCAAATCTTATCTTCGGATTTGGTTTAGTAATCAAAGTTTTATTTGACATTAGCTATACCAAAATTTTCATTATTTAAATGAAACTATAAATCCATTAACGAAATAACGCAATTAACCTTGCATGTTGCTATCTCTCAAACTCTGAAACCGAGGGTACTTCAGTCTTTTCTTTTCTCAATATTTTCATTACGTATAATCAAGTTTGTTAATTATATTTTTATGACCAAATGACAGCCACTGGTAAGTCGCAGTGCACAGAATCATTGTCTTACTCTTATACGTGAGATCTTTGATTTATTATATTATTTTATAGGGAGACAAAAGCTGATACCGAATATATTTAATAAGGGGAAAATAACATTTTTAAATTCTTCAACGTTCGTACTGTAACTGTACCATGAGGAAACCAATTATGGTTAGCAATAGCTCCTCATTCTACTGTACAATATTGTCAAAATTGACAATAATATTTTCGAAATTCTAGATGACGTCACTTGTGGAGAACTATTGCGTCATAAATTATGGAGAGTCCTAGGATTCATGATGCCAGTAAAAAAATAAGATTAACTATTTTTGACTGCACGTACCAAAAAAGAAGACACGGGGAAACATTCAGAACTTTGTCAGTGCATGCAACGATGTACGTAGTTTCATCGCAAGTTCTTTTGTTCTTCTCTTCCGACAAAAATGTGTACGCTCGTAGCAAAAGTGTTTACCGATGAAGAAACGTGTCAGAATAAGATTGAGGAGCATAGATGCAATAATCTCTCAGAGCCATTGATCTTTGCCATTTGGTAGGTTCATTAGAGTAACGCATTCATCAATCTACTCGTACTGCCCTCAAATAAGTTTTCTTTTTTCACAAGATTATATTAGAAAAGAGGTTGAATAAGATATGGGAACCTACAATCCAAAAAAGAGAGTTTACAGGCCAAACAAGAGAATCAATTTAGTCGAAAACTACATACTAAGAACGGTAGAAAAGATAAGAGACAAACCTCCAGAGTCTTAAGCCGGTGGATAAACTACATCCCCGGAGCCTAACAGAAGTAAAACAAAATAGGAAACCAAAACTTAAGGAAAAACCTATTCAAAGCGGTCAAACCTTAAATCTAAACTCCAGAATGGCAGTCCAAACACGAGAAGTGAAAGAGAACAGGGAAGGTCAAAGGCGAGCCGAGACCAAAGCACCTAGAAGAACCAAACCGATCGCCCACACTCCTCAGAGGCTGACACGGGAAATAAACACGAGTTCACGGCTACATCCACGAAAGACACACAAGCGAAAGACCAGCAAACAAAGGAAAGAAACCTCAAAAGACCAAAGTCCGCACAACTTCAACAAGGACGAGTGGAAACATGGACCAAAGCCAAGCCTTGGGGAACAAAGAGGACAAAACTAAAAGGATACTTGATTCTTAGACACGGATACTCGCAAGCAAAGACCCAGTCATCTACCGACTCGGAAAAGCCACCCCCACGCCAGAGAAGAACCATATACCAAAATCACTGCTAATCTTAAATTGAAGGACGAAGACAACAAACTTCGAACAAAAACCTGTAGATGCCCAAGCAGCAAAGAAACATCCAATAGACAAGTCTCAAAGAACCACCATAAAACACACAAGCAGAGAAACTGAGCCAAGCAGAACCAGAGGGTAAAGGTCAGGCAGAGAGAGCAGATTTAACAATAAGACTAGGGTCGACATACTAACAGGAGCATAACACAAATCTCAAACCAGAACCTAGCAAGCAAACAGATCCAACCGAGAACCAAAAGACAGCTCCCACCAACACCCAACGCGGACTAAGGCAGCAAGCCACCTTACCTACACCACCGGCAGAGAAAGTGGGGAGCTACCAAAAGCCTTGATACGGTCAAATTCGGCGAAGATAGAACGACACCACAAAAGAGGAAGCTTCCCGAGCGAGGAGAAACGATAGTAAAAGCTCCATCGTACTTAGCAAGAAGATCCATCGCCAAGAGGTAGGACGAGATCGAGAGCACTAAAAAACCGCGAAGAAAAACAACTATAAAACAGAGAAAAGACCGGTTCCGGCGCTGCATAAGCCACCGGCGACCGGACCTAAAACAAAGAAGACGAAATTTGATTTTCCCGCGGCTGAAGTTTTTAGAGAGAAATAGGGTTTAATGCCCTTAAGTAAGTTTTAAAAGTATAATTAAATCTCTTGAAAATACAAAAGTCCAATACCAAATTGGTGAAAATACCAAACAAATATAATAGCTTTCCTTTTAAGTTGTCATTATATGAGTGAATAATTATAATAACTTATTTTCTACGACATAAATACAATTAATACATATATCGTTTTTGATATGTTCGTATATATATTCATCTAGGTAAAGAGAAAGTGTATAATTTCGTCCTTTTAAAAAGAATCTCATGTGCACAAATCCATTCTCTTGTAAATGTTAATGTACAATTGTACATAATTACATATACACAAAATGAGCACCAAAATATATTTGTTTCCTAATTAATTATTTAATTATATTTTTAGGTAAATTGTTTGAGGAGGTGATTGAAGTGAGCAGAGCCGGTCTTGAGATTTCAAAGGCCACTATACAAAATGAAAAACGTGGACTGGTTTTTAAAATAAAATTTTGAAAATAGACCAGTTTTTAAAGTAAACTTTTAAAAATATAAAATGAACCGCAAATTTGTGTTTGCTCTAATTGATCTATGATCAATCTCGGAGGTGAATATAATGAACTTATATAAGAAGGAAAACAGTCAAGTGTATTTTCTAAAAAAAGTAAAAAGTAGTATAATTTGCTATTTGTGGGGTAGAAATACAATTATTGAGTTGCATAAAAATTAAATATAACTTTTTGCCCTCACCCATATTTGGTAGAATTACCACCCCCAATAAAAATGAATCCGTGTGGTAAAACCCAAAATTCCCTTCAAACATAGCTTATAGAGTCAGTCAGCTTTCAAATTGATAAAATAAATAAAATAATATGTAGTAAGAAAATGATGTATTAATTAACAGTACTTGAGAATGTAGTACAAATATGTCTATATGCATGTATGTGTCTCAATGAGTGTGTGTGAGAGAAAGAGAGTATATAGAAAAAGAGGTACTTGACTTATCTATTTGTCTCTAACTTAAATGGAAAAAATTAGCATTTACATTACTTATTTCTCTTTACTATTTTTAAACAATTGTTTGTTTTTCATCATGTTCTCTGTTCTTACTTAATTTGCGTAATTTCCCTTTAGCTGTCATGTCAGTCAATTAATGACCACTAAATTTCAAAATTGTGGTACTATTGATAAAGTTTTCATTTACATTGGTAACATTTTCTTAAAATTTAAAACAAATAATACCCCACAAAGTACAAACCATGGGCTCATAAAAAAGTAAAGAGGAAATAATATAGCCTTTTAGAATTTTAACTATTCATTGTGGTTGAAATCATGGTTAAAGCAAACAATTTGCAACAAGTAGGCAATTATTAACAAGACTTGTAATAAGTAGATTCCTCCATACATATCAAATTGTGTTTATAATCTCGATAAAGATTTAGGATTTAAGGTTGTAGGAATTTTAAAAATATCCTTCTTTGACATTTTCACATTTCACAACATAAAATAAATTCGAATATAATTAGAACCGGTCTTAAATTCAAATAAAAAAACATGACTTTACCTTTTATATTTTGATTTTACCATTTTAGTTTAAAAACGATTTATTTTTTGTAAAATTATATAAAACGATCTTTTTTTTTTAAGTTGCGGAATATAGAATTTCAAGACCAATTTTGTATACAATAACATTAAACTGAATATATGATATTGATGTAATAACTTCCCACTAAACTTGCTTTCATGGTGGAGATCCACTTTTTTTTAAAGACTTAACAGACTGATAGCTACTTAATAAACAGATAAATCATAATCATAATCATGGTTGAAAATGAAGTGAAAACCCAATAATCAGGTTTTGTTCTTCAGCAATTTCATATGACAAAAGTATGCATCTTTAGTCTCAACAAACGTTATCATGAAGAAAGAACATTAAACTTTCAAAAGTTAAGTCATTTTCTAGAAAAAGTAAAGACATGTTTTGAAGCCATCATTAAGAATATGAACTTCTATGAAAAAAAGCCAGTGGGGATCATGACACTATACCAATTGATGAAGAATCAAAAGCTGACAAGAAACTGCAAGATTTCAACATTTCATCTCAATTTAACCTAAATCAGATCTTACTAGAGCCAAAAAGATAATGATGTAACTAGAAAACTATGATCACAAAAAACTTGAATAATCTTATAAAATGGTATTATATAAGCTAAAGAAATACAAATACTCAAATCACATATCAATGATATAACAAATTGAATATATTAATGAGATACTAGTAATGGAACTCAAAAACAATCCTAATGAAAATACCAAATTCTAATGAAAGACTAAACTCAAATGAAATCTGATCAAAGAAAGAAATGTCACACTGAGGATGTATCAACAAGAACATCATTTAGCAAGTTATCATCACCATTCGCCATCGCGAGCAGCTCAGCATCTCTATCCTCTTCATTCGAGAAATCTCTCCTTTCGAATTTCGAATTTGCCGATATAAAGATCAGCTTTTGAGCTCGATCTATAGCCGAATGAGACCGCCCGTGCGAGTTTACCCATTTCAAAAGAGATGAATTACATCTAAATCCACAAGTAGTTGCTTGGAGGAAAATGATCCTTACCGCAACTTTCCCTAGTGACCTAAACTCACTAAGATAAGTCTCCCAAACAAGTCTACTACTTTGAGGATTAGCTATCTTCATCTTACCAGAAACCGGATCACGCTCTTTCATTTGGACCGCTCGAGCATACATAGGATCAAGCCCTTCGGTTCTCCATTTCATAAGCTCCATCAATGCAATGTGTGCTTCATCTCTAGACACTAGCCTTGTTATCAACTTATCTACATCTTTCTCTTGCTCAGGAGACAAACATTTGAACGGTGGTAGATATTTTCCGGTGTTATCTCTTATCAAGTAAAGAGGATCGAGTATAAACGCAGCAGCCCAAGCCGGGTGATAACATTTCTTGAATCTTCTCTCGACGAGTTTTTCGACAAGTCCTTCACCTATATTGAACTTAGAATCCCAATCTTTAATCTTAGCTCTTAACTCGTCCCATAGAGGGAGGCATTGTCCTACAAGTAACTTCTCTTCCTCTATTCTCCGAGCCATCTCTTTAACAAGCTTGATCAAAGAGTAAACCGCATCTACCTCGCTCCAAAACCCTTCTTCTCCAACCATTTCTCTAATCTCTCTAGCTATATGATCCTCCATTAAAACAACTTTACAAGCATCATCATGCATTACCAACTGAATTGCTCTAGATGAACTCAATACATCTTCAAGAAGATTATACAAGGGCTCAAAGCAACAAGCCTTGTTGTTATTACTTCTACATTGGTCGTTGTAATAACAATGTAAAGGCAATCGAAGCATTATAGATTCACCATGTTCTTGTAACTGATACTTACAGTGTGCGTTTCTTATCTCCGATGAATTGTTGATGAACTTAGCGAGTCTCACACAGTTTTGTGACACGGATTTGAATAAAGGTAGCTCTTTTATGAAATCTTTGATTAAACTGTGAAGTCCTTGAAACTGACAAGATAGATTCACCATCCATTGATTCTGGGTTTCAAGATTCCTTAATGCTTTGTTCTTGAACTTATCAGAGACAATCCCAACACATCTCTGAGGTGAATTTCCGAAAATGCCCTTTATAGTCTCTAACAAAACCTCCTCTGCGTAATTCGACGGTACAGCTCCGTTCACCAGAACTGCTCTTCTGTATACACTCGTCCCGTTTGGTAAATTCACAATCAAATTCACTAAATTCTCGTTGGATTCTCCTGATTTCCAGCCGTCTGATGCGATTTGGAAGAACATAGCGTCTCTGATTCTAGATTCAGCCTCTGCTTTTGCGTCTTCGTACTTTATGTCCAATCTAGTGGTAGCGAAATCTCTCTTGGAGATGATTGGTAAACCGACTTGAGTCAAAAAAGCTCGAAACTTTGGATGCTCCAGACCCGATAGAGAAACTGACCCGCAAGATTCGAATACCCAATCGGAGAGAGAATCTAGAGCTGATTCTATTTGCGATCTGGTGAGAGATTGCGTTTGCGACGTTTTGGGGCTTTTAAGCTTCTTCACGCTGTCTTCAAGCATAGCTAACGGACCCAAATCGTCTTTTCCACCGGAGAGCATCAAATGCGGTCCAACAACTCCCGTCGGCGTGGAGTATTGCAACTCTCCGCCGCATAACCTCAAAGGATCGACGACGGTTATAGGAGTAACGTTATAAGAGCCTCCGATGGGTTGAGGAGTAGGAGGAATGAGCCGAGAAGGTACCGCGGTGGTGACGGCGCCGGAGGAGTTTCGTTTACGGTGGTGAGAAGGGTGAGCGAGAGGAGAGGAGGAGGAGGACGGAGGAGAAGGGTTGATTGAGGAAATGGGAGTGACGGTGTTGAAATTGGGACAAGTGCCGCGTTTAAGATGTTCGGAGGCGGTGCGAGAAGGGTTAGAGGCGGAGAAAACGGCGTCGCATAAGGAGCAACGAAGCTTCACGGCTTTAGGTAGACCAGTGTCGGTGTTACGTACGAGGATAGGTTCAAGATGAGTCCAATACCACGCGCCTTTACCTTTCACTGCTTTAGTCCTCACACTCATTAACCCTTCGTATCTCTTGTTCAAAGCTTTTGTCGTTAGCTCATCTCCGTCGATCGCCGGAGGCGTCTGCTGTTGCTGTTGAGCCGCCGTGGAAGCGTTCGTCGTCGCCATTGCAAACTGATGATTTTTTTTCCTCCTAAATTCAATGAATTTGCTTCGGAATGGAAGAAGAAAAATCGGAAATTTCGAGGTGGGTTTGAGAGGAAAAAAATTAAAAAAAGTTATGGTTTTTTTTTTTTTTGTTTGTTGTCATCTTTCTTTCTTAAAAGGGTTTAAGCGGGAGTTAGATTTTTGTTGTCTCGTAAGAAAAACGTGAGACACGTTTAGCCGGGAAAATCCACGGAAAGACGACGGTGATCGTCGACGTCCCGACGATTAATGAAAGCCATTTTCCGGCTATCAAGAGAAATTTAGTCACTTCACAAGTTCCTTTCTTAAGTGATGGCTCTTTTTTCCTGCGAAATTTGTCTGAGAAAGAGACAGCCGGAGAAGAAAAAGGAGAGAGAGAGTGTGTGAAGAAAGTGATTTACACGCGCAGTGGAGAGAGAGTGTAAAATGGGGGTTTTGAGAGGAACAAGGTGAAAACAGAGTCCCACGTCGTATGAGAGAACCCAAAACGCTGCATTGGTTCATAGTCTCTCACTCCCCCATCATTGGAGCGTTCTGTCCACGCGCTCTTTATGGTTTTTTCACCTATTTTTTCTTTAGAAAATCCTTTTTCTTTAAAAATTTAAAATAAAAATCCTTTTTCTTGTCTCCTACTTTTTATTATTATTTGAAACAATGAGAGTAGTGTTTTGTGATACCGTATATACATTGTTGGGTTAGTCACTATACTATCTTTTACAATATGATAGAAAAATATGATTTTATTTGTACGGTCGACTATATAATATATAAGCGAACAATACGATTATATATACGTTGTTTGATGTTGATTGTGAATTTGATGGTGATTTGATTTTAAATATAGGTGGAGAAGATAGGAAATGAATAGTGGAATTAGAAGATTTTGTTTTTATATTTTATTGAAATTATTATTTTTATATTATTAATATTTAATTATTCATATATTTTTAGAAAAATTATCCACCATATATATTCAACGTAAATATTCACATATACGTCCAGGCGTTATACAATGGTCTGTCTTCCGACTAGCGTATATTATATTTTAGAACACTGAATAAAGCCTTAATTTAAAGACTTTATATGGTTATTAAATATATACATTACATAAACGAGGCTATATACCTTTCGTTTTTACTATTTCTATAATATACGTTGTAAATTAAAGAATTGCACTAGATAATTTGAATGCAGCTTAAAATTAATTATATAACACCTAATTATAGTTTTGGATTTTTCTCCACCGAAAATATATGATATATTCGTATATACCCCTATAACAATGAATTGTCCACTTAAGTTAGCATATGTTTACTTTATTGATTTATCCACGTATGTGATTAGTCTCACTATTATTATTGGTAGTCATACTATTATCATTGTTGTAGTCTAAATTTTTTGTTATAGGTTTAGAGTTTATATTATAAGGTTTAAGGTCTCTTTATATTTTGAATTTTATGGTTTATATTTAGAGGTTTATGGTTAATATTTAGGGGTTTAGGATTTATGGTTTAGAGTCTATATTTTGGGGTTTAGAGTTAATATTTTGGGGTTTAAGGTTTATATTTTTGAGTTTCGAGTTTATATTTTGGAGTTTAGGATTTATATTGTTGGGTTTAGTGTTCATAGTTTTATGTTTAGGGTTTATAATTTATATTTTGTTATTTTATTATTTGAATTTAAATTGGTAATTTGTAAAAAATGAAGTTGGAGGGGGTGAAAATTCATAATAAAAAAATAAATAAAGACAAAGGGTGAAGGGATGGTGTATAATATCTCAAAAAATATTATTATGAATTGGTTAGATCTTTAATTAGATGGCTATTTTTGGTTTTCTAGCAAATTAACCCTTTTAAATTTGATATAGAAAATTATATTCAAGTAAGAAAACTAGGATATGAAAATAAAAGGGTTTGTTGGAAAAAATTTAAATGTAAATGACTCGTTGTGTGTGAAGTGCAACTAGTAAAGGTGGCAAATTCCATTAAAGTCTTTTCATTATGTGTGGAGTTCGACTCCACCTCTCTGTATATATACGGTCTAAGATTAATTAGAGAATCCATTTTGTCCAGTAAACAAAAAAAAAATAGTTGACTGGTTATATCCGCTTCTTTTCGGTTGGTATCTTGATGGCTAGTTTTTATTTTCGTGGTTAGTCTTTCGAAAAAAAATTTGAGATCTTATTTCTCTCGTTTATCATATTGTAAAAAATTTTCTCCCTTTAATTATAATATTGTCTATTGAAAATCTGAACTTCTTCAATTTGATTTTGTGGACTTTTGTCTCCCGAAAATCTGAATTTTTTCAGTTAGATTTTGTAGGTTTTTGTTTTTCATTTTAGAACTTTGCTTCATGTGATTTTGAACATATTTCGTCATAAACCGTAGGCTTTGATTTATGTTTGATGTATTGTAATTTTGCGATATAATCGTTCTGACATATATAAATTCTTAGATGAAAGAAAAATATTCATACTGTATTTAGTGAATTTTTTTTAAAAGAAACTTGAATTTGGAAAGAGTAGGCTTTCTATTTGTGTAGTATGTCTACATGGGACGTGTTCAGAATTTAGGCATCAAAGGGTAAACTGAGAAATTAATATGGTAGGCAGTAGGCAGTGAAAGATATGAGACTGAGAGTGTCTGTATTGTGTTGACCATTTTGTTTTGACTTAGAAAAATGGCATATTATGTTGTCTTGAAAGTTGAAAGTTGAAAGTTGTAGTTTGGTAATTTTGACATATTCCTTTTACAACTTCCACATTTTTTACCGACAATTTTGGTTACTGCTTCTGGCCATTTTCTAAATAAAAATAACTCTTCTAAAATATATTATATTTTATTTCCCATAATTTCTTAGAGTTTAGTCAGATTTGTGTGTCTCACTGTGGTTCTTTTTACCGGATTAATAACCTTTGTGTTTATTTTGAGAGGCAATCAGTAATTTGCTATATATAAAAAATTCTTCATATACTTTGGTTATTATTTTGAAATTAGAGTAGTGATTGGTAAGTGATTTAAAATGTAAAGCCATATTGATTTCTAAAGCATTAAGTTTTCACTAATCAAACTCTATAAAGATTTTTGATTTATAAAGCAATATATTTTTATTTTATTTACTTTTTGGCTATGCAGAGCAAAAAATCCAGAGCACTAGTATTTAAGCTTTGAATATATTTTTTGGCCCTGCAGAGCAAAAAAGCCTACAACACTGATATTTGCCAATCATAGTTTTATTTTGAAAACCTACAGCAAGATTTCTAAAGCCAAAATCCTACAGCAAAAAAATTAAAGCTAGAACAATAATTCTTACAACCAACTTTTTACAGCAAAAAATATAAATCCACAGCACTTACCAAACACCATATAGTTTACACTTTTTTGGACCCCTGAGTGTTTCATCAATGAGTTCTTGAACACTTTTCATTAAACATTTTTGTGCTTCTCAAATTTTGTGGTGGCCTTCTTTGGGACGTAAAATTTTTATTTCCTGTAATATTTTTTGGGATTATATTATTGGAAAATATTGTTTGTTATCTATCATCGATTTTTTATTCTTAAAATCGTATGTCACTACTCACTATGAATTTTCTATTTTTTTATTTTTTAATTCTAAACAAGCGACACAAACAAATATTTTACAACCAAGATAAATGTTTACATGTTCTCAAATTTTAGAATTAGGTATAAAAAATTATTTTCAATTTGTTATGGTTAATAAACAGATTCCCAAAGAACAACTAATTATTACCTCGTCTCATTACAAAAATGTTCAAAATATGGGAGCTAAAAATTCATTCAACACTATGGTTAGGGACATAAAATTCGTGTAAAGTTAAGAAGAAATATAGATGAGATAACGATATTGTTATAATATGGAAAAAATAGTATTAAGGGGTTCAATATAATTGGCTAATCTCATAATTAGTTAGTTGCGCTATGATTAAGTTTTAGGTATGGTACTATCTATTTAGAAAATGAAATCTTCTAGGTTTTTCTAATAAAATTGAGTTTAGATTTTTCTGATGGGATCTAGTTTAGGAGTTTCCTAATGGGATTGAGTTTTGAGGTTTATATAAGAAGTTTTAAGGTTTTATTATTTTTGAATCCAACATTTTGATCAATAAAGAAACCCTAGAGTGCATTGTATTTGTCTCAATCACTTACCTTTATTTCTTTCTAACCTAAATTCGCATACGAATACACAACAATTAGTATAAGAGCTTCGTTGTGAAAAACGATGTCTAGGAAAACTTCTCTCAAGTTTGATATCGCAAGATTCGATGGGAAGAGAAACTTTGGTCTATGGTAGAGGCGAGTGAAGGATATGCTTACACAACAAGGGATGAAGAAAAAATTATTGGATTCAAGATCATAGAAGATCTCAGAAGATGAATGTGGGGGGGGGGGGAATGCAGGACGAGGTTGTTTCAACGATTGGTATGTGTCTATCAGACGACATAACGCATCAAGTAATGGATCTCACAACCTATAAAGAGATGTGGGAGAAGTTGGAGAAGATGTACATGTCCATATTGTTGTCCAATAAGTTTATACCAAACATAGGTTGTATGGGCTAAAGATGCATTGATATGCAGATCTTGTGGTGCATGTAAACAACTTTAAAACCATCATCAGTGATCTTGCATGTGTAGTTGTAAAGATTGAGGACAAGGATCAAACCATGATTATGTTGTGTTATCTGCCTCCCTAGTATGAGACTTTTGTCTCAACTCTTACAATTGACAAACACACTAGAAAGATGGAGACAATTGCTTCGACGTTAATCGGTCACCATGATAATCACTATGAGAGACGGCAGCATACGAGTTCATCAGAACAATCTCAAGGAGATAGATTTTATGTGAGTTACAATAAGGACAAGGGGAAACATAAACAAAAAGATGGTAATAAAATAAATTTGAAATCCAAGAAGTGCATCTTTATTGGCTTTGAGAAAGGTGTAAACGGACTTGCAAAAAAGTTGGGTGTGGAGAAAGGTGGTGTTCAATTACGCTGTAATAGTCAAACTGGACTATTTTTGATGAAAAATCAAGTGTATCATACAAGGACGAAGCACATAGTTATGAAGTTTCACAAGATCAGAGAACTTTCAGCTTCAGGTGAAGTTCTGGTAGAAAAGGTGCATATATCGGAGAATGTGGCTCACATGTTAACCAAGCCAGTCACTAGGGAGAATAAGTTCAAGCATTGTTTGAACATATTCCATGTCTTCCACTGCTAGAAGAAGTAGGAAACCCCTAAAACTATATAAGTGCGCAACTATGAATTTGAAGAGATTGTTTTGATGTCAATGTGAAGTTTGTTATAATAGGATATAAATAATATTGAATGGTCCAATATAATTGGTTAATCTCATAATAAGTTAGTTGCGCTAGGATTAAGTTTTAAGGGCTCGGTCCCCGAGGTATGGTACAATCTATTTAGGAAAAATATACCTTTTAGGTTTTCTTAATGAGTTCGAGGTTATGTTTTCCTAATGGAGTCGAGTTTAGGTTTTTCTAATGGAATCTAGTTTAGGGATTTTTTAATGGGATCGGGTTTTGAGGTTTATATAAGAAGTTTTAAGATTTTGTTATTTTTGAATCCAACACTTTGATCAATAAAGAAATCTTAGAGCATAGAGTATTTGCCTCAACCGTTTATCTCTTTTTCTTTCTAACCTATTTGCATATGAATTCACAACATATACATATCAAAGTGGTAAGAAAATTAGCGCAACAGCTAAAGGTGGAACAAGATAATACTAGTATGAATGCTTGTTGGTAAATGATTAAATTACTGAAAATAATGTAACATTTAGAAAAATATACTTGTTTGAAAATTTACACTTAGTTGAACAAATGGTGAGAATACAATCAAAATTAGGTTGTATCAATACAAATATATCACACATTCTTAATTGTTATAAAATACCATTAAAATATTAAAAAAATATCAATGCATCGTTGGTCTAGTTGGTTTAAGCGCAGTCGTTGGTAATGTTGTGTTTATGGGTTCGATTCACAGTGGGAGAGGTCTGCTCTCCAAATGAGAGTTATATAACATGGTTTGTACTTCTTCCTAGGGAAATGTACGGGCTTCACCCCAAAACTCCAAAAAAGTATATTAAATCAATTTTAAAGATTTAGAATTTGAAATTATAAGAATTGAGTTAACTAGACATAGTTCATGTTTATATGTGAAAGAGTTAAAATTTAGTTTTTGAGATTTATGATTTAATTTAGAGTTTTAGAATTATTTAATTTTGCAGTAATTTTTAGAACAAAAATATTTTTGTTGAATTTTTGGAACGATTGATATTGTGTGATGCTTTTGAAATTCAAACTCAAAATATATATTTTTGGAAATCCTCCAAAAATGTTTAGCTTTAAGTTACTTTTATTGAATAATAAATTCGTTTTTATATAAAACTTAATATAAAGAAAATGTATGCAACTGGATTTGGTTTCTAAAATAAAAATCTCATTTCATATTTTATTTATATAATTTTAATAAAAAAATACATTTTAATCTATATATTAAAAAATAATTATATGTTTTCTCAAATAGCTTATGCCAAAGTTAAAAGTAATTAAAACAAATAAATACGTTTTGGTCTACAAAAAAAACAAACTTTTTGACAAACAAATAAGAGAATTCAAAATTTAAGGAAAATGAAAAGGTAATGTACAAAACTTTCCATAAATTTCTGTTGTACGATTCCATTAAAATAGCATAACACTTGTACCAATAGTTTTGGTAGAAATAAAATGTAGTGCATTGCAATACTCGCTTTTGTACTACAAATGTGTACCATCTGTTACAACATAAAAATTTACAGTTTGTACCAATTTATCTTAAAGCGAGGAATCAATAATTAAAGTAATAAGTGGAGGTTAGTATGAGTCAAGTTTTAATTGGTCAATACCGAATGTCAATAAAAACCACATGTCACAACTGTCTCCCACCTTCTACTATATGAATGCTTCTATGCATGTCAAAATTCATGTATTTTATAACTCTAAATATGTAAATTCTGCCGATTTTTATCATAATTTGTCATGATTTCTATATATTATTCCGGTGAAAAAGTGGTCTAAAAATTGTACAACATGAACGAATTTAAAATGAAAAATAGACTTACGCTTAAATGAGGTAAAAATAAAATAAAATATTATATTGAAACAAAAAAATAGCACATGGAGAGCTTTATTATGGTAGAAAATAAATGAAAATTTTTAATGAAGAATATCAAGATTAAAGTTATTTGATAGAACTCATAAAACAGAATGGGGAGATAGTTGTTTTGAAAAAACTTTCAAATTACATCCAATAATCTTATAGCTCGTGTACATACACTAACCTATATTGGTGGAAAATTAAAATTGCGCGAGCCAATACACTTATCATAAAACACTAAGGTCATATTTATCGGCAACTCTTAAATGGGTCTTTCACTAATTTTGGGCCAAAATTAAATAAAAAATAGATCATATTTGGAAGGACGTTTCTTATTAGAGGTCGACCTTATAGGTATTTTTTTTGCCACCTGCTCTCTTTTGATTGATCTTTTTCTTTGTTTAATATTTTTTTTAGACGAGTTGTTGCCAAAGATTTAATTTAGTGAATTCACACTAGGCTTGGACCATATTTTGCCTAAGAAGTTTTTTTTAGTGAATTCACACTCGTATATTTTTTTTATACGACCTAAAATGGACCATATTTTGCTTTATTCGAATATGTTGCCAAAATTAAATAATATTTTTTTGTTTATTATACGAGTTGTTTTATTTTATAAAATTTTTTTAAGGCTTGGTTTTCGGGTATTCGGTTCGGTTCCGGATTTTCGGATTTTAAATTCGAATACCCAATTGATACTTTTCTAATATTCGGTTTGGTTCTTGTTCGGTTCTTGTCGGTTCCGGATCGGTTCCGGATCGGTTCTGGGTATTTTTTGGTCAACTGTTGACTTTTCTTTTATTCATATTTTTTTAATTCATGATCTATGACAAAAAATTGGATCTGATTAACATTATAAAACTTTTTTATTTTAAAATTTTATTTTATTAAGAACCTCTCTCATTAATAAAATGTGTGTTTCATTTTCTTATGACAATTTATAAAATTATTTTCACCTAAATTTTGACAATTCATCTTAAAAAAATAAAAATTCACCTAAGAAACTTTACAAAAGTCCCACCAATAATCATATTTTTTAACAAAAGTCCTACACATTTGTCCTACAATACTTATATTAATAAAATACTCTAAGGACTCCATATTTTGTCCCACCAAAGTAAACTTTTCATGGTTTGCTCTCATAAAATAGAAACGAGAGAGTCGTTGCTTTAACACTCTTCGACAAACTTTGCGGCTGGTGAATACGACGAAACCAAGTTTGGAAATGCAAATGAGTTGGCTTGCAAGGCCGATCCGGAGGCCAAGCAGAACAAGCACGAGCTTGCAACCCATTTTATATTTTCAAAACTTTACTTTAAGAACCGGTCTATTTTAAAAAATTTATTTTAAGAACCAGCCTATACAAGTAAATGCAAAAATCTTGCTTAGCTTGTTAGAGAGATTAAAAATATTTTTATAACCATATGAGAACTATTGATCTATATTTGGAGATCTAACTTTCCTCTCTATGGTTCGTCTCAATTATTTATATGATAGAACACTAGCTATCCAAATACAACACCATCCATAAGACGAATAATGAGGTTATAGCAAGTGAAAAGATAGATTTTTTCGAATGTAATATCCTTCAGAAACCCGATTGGAGAGAATTTTCAGATAATGATGGAGTCTCCAAATTTGTTTAGATAGAAATCAAAATTAAATTCCTCTAAACTTGTTTAGCTAGAAGGGCTAAATTCAATTTTTTGAACCATTTGAAACCAATACTCCAATCTTTTTTGGGTAAACATACCTTGTACCAAACCAGCCAATGTATTCATTTTCAACTCGACTTTGTACTCTATTAAAAATTTTCTATAATAACTTTTTTTGGAAGAAGCCTTTTTAAAAAAATTAGCACTTACAAATAGAATTTTACCCATTTTGATTAAAACTAGTTTTCCATAACTAAATGTTGTCACTATATGTTGATATCTGATTTGTAATCCGATCAGAAGCCTACTCAAATCAAGGCCCATTTATGCAAAATCGTATGAAAGTCGGTGATGACCTGGGCTTCGAAGAAGATGATAAACTTAGAATTTAAATCCTAAACTACATTGCAGAGAACATATCACTATAGCACAGTAAATGGTAAAATCCCATAGAGACCAGACAGCACAACTTTCAGTTTTATTTCGAATCAAGTTAAGACATATAAAATAGATGGTTGTAATTGAATAAAAGCAATAATTAATATAACGATTGTAAACAATAAAATAATAGTGTCAGGTAATAGGGAATTCCACAAGTTATCATGTTTAGAAGCTCATGTTAACATGCAAGATTTCACTTTGAAAATAGTTCTCAACATGAAAGACAACAATAGAATAATCTTCTCTCTGAGTATTAAACCTTATGTTCGAATTACTAAAGACAAACTCTCGCCATATTTTGATGATTCAGTCAAGCATTAAGTTCATATTCAATTGTTCATAAGCATTCAGGACAACACTCTCGAAAGCAAAAACACTTATTCATCTAGACTAGATCAGATCTCTAAAAAAAATCTCTTTGAGTTTATCAACCTAATATCAATGAACTAGATGACCAATCTATTTAAAACATTAAGAACAAGTCTAGACTAAGAACCTAACAATTTTGATCCTTTATGTTAAACCCTAACATTCAAACATGATTTTCGTGGAAAACCCTAAAACCTAACTAGAGAACTACTCAGACATTAAAAAGTAAGCACAAATAAATATCAAAGAAGAACTCATAATCATAAAACAATAATAGATATTAAACAAGGGTTCATATAAACTTCTCTCAAATACAGGATTCTAGATCTGTCTCCCTCAGTAAAGATTTAAATTATAATAAGCGAGTCTAAAACAGAACCAAGCGACAAGGCTTACATAGTACTAAGAAACCAAAATAAAACAAAGGATAGCCTTGAGGATCAATTATGCAAATTTTGGAAATCTTCTAAAAATTCTCGGGTGAAAGGATTGATCAGGCACTCTTTTCATAGAATTCGAGGGAGTTTTGCCCGATCGGGAACTCATAGATCGATCGGGCATTCCAGGGGATTATTGCGCGATCTTCTTATGCGAGTCAGTTTGACCAATTTTCAGTAAAATTGTCATAACTCTTGAATGAACCAATGAATTGACTTCAAACCACTTCCATATGAAAGCTATCTCGTGTGACTATCTTTTGTCCAAATTTCAGCCAAATCCATCCATGAGAACATCTTCAAACATTGGCAAAAGTTTGACCTGTCTGCTGGACTCTACTACTGAATATGTCAATTTACATCCGTTTTGTGCATAAATTCGCCTTTTGTTCTAGAACGACCCAATTACCTAGAAAAATGTAAAAAATACCAAATTGCAAGGAAAACACTCGGATAACGCTTAATAGCAAACATAAAAGCTCACTAGAAAGCGTTAAAACCGAGTAATATCAGAAGACGAGCTCGGACCGTCAAAAAGGGCCGTTTAGATGTAGAAAGAGATTAGGGTTAACTAATATATTGTTAGTATAAATACTCATGTAATCATCTTTGCACATACATAAATAACACTTTCTACTAGCAAAAAACCCACAAATCAACGTTTAACTTAATTGGTAAACTTTCGTATAAACACTATACAAGAAACCTAAACCTTCATTTATTTTTTCATAGGTACCAATCATTTTAAATAGATACGTATACTAATTATTACTGTGACAACCTAATTTGCTTGATTTACAAGCTTGTAGCCTTTTACGATAAATTTTGTTCTCAACCACTCCACTATATACGTGTTTATTAACTGAGATAAACATACCATGTAAGAAACTATGCTTGAAATAAAAATGAATGCCACCTTTAATATTGATGGCGATAGTAATTATCTAAACAGTGAACTTGGGTAGTTACTAACTTATAGCCTCGCACTTGACGGAATTCTAATTTAATCTTAAGTCCTATTTTTTTCCTTCTTCTTAATTTGTCATTATTGGATTGACAAAAGTTGATTTATAGTCAATATCTATTATTTGGGACAGAGCCGTTCTTGAGCACAAGCATTAGCTTGCGGCTCTTTTTTTAATTAAAAATTTTTTGTTAAGAAAATAGCCCATTTAAAAAAAAAAAAATTATACAAATTCGGCCTATTTTTTCGTTGTCGATTGCGACATTTGCAAATTTTTTAAATCTCAGGACCGGCCCTGATTTGGAGTAACAGAACTAACATAGTCTTGCAAATAGAATACACATCCCTGTATTCTTATATCCTCTAGCTTTTAAAGTTCATATTGTTATAATATTTTTTTGATAAATAATATATGTTGATATTGGTTTTGTCATCCCAAATCATGACCCAGTTAAAAAAACTCAAATTAGACAAGACTCGGATATATCACATCGGGCTCGGTTTTAATGAAAATTGGACTTTGGCACCAATGTGCTAAGAGCATCTCCTAAGGAACACTTTAAATTTGAAGTATCATGTGTTTTTTTCTAGAGATAACATTTCAAATTTGAAGTTTTAAAAGTTTATATTTGGCAATATTGTCCATATTTTTGTTCACGATTAATAAACAATATACAATTTTATAAATGAATATAAAAGATCTATCATTTAATTATTACATGAAATATTTATTAATAA
Organism: Iberis pinnata; assembly: GCA_900406425.1. Taxonomy (NCBI): domain Eukaryota; kingdom Viridiplantae; phylum Streptophyta; class Magnoliopsida; order Brassicales; family Brassicaceae; genus Iberis; species Iberis pinnata. Next base: position 20,230 of record OVBE01005656.1, read on the forward strand.
GACATTACATTATAAAATAAATTACATAGTTATTAGAAAATATACTAATACAATCATAAATAAAATTCAAATATCAAATTATTAATTGCAATATTTATGTACTATGTAATCTTTTTATTGCTCTCTTTTGTATTAAATTTGTTTGAAGTTTCTTAAAAAATATTAATGTATGTGATATTTTTCATATTTTAATATTGTAACTTTAATTTATAAGTTTCTAAATATAAGATGTATAAATTAGTATACATTTAAAGTAAACTATAAAATGTTGGTACCAAAATTATCAATTCAAGACTTAAAAATATTAAAGAAATAAATCTAGAGACCAAAATGTAAAGAAAATATGACACTTCAAATTTGAAGTTTTGAAGTGTTCCTTTGGAGGAGAAAAAGCTTCAAATTTAAAGTTATAAAATATCATTTGGAGATGCTCTAATATGGTCTGGGTGAATTGCTAAAATCATATAATTATAAACACGAACAAAACTGACAAGTCCCGCTTTAGTCCTCGGCCTGTTATTATTAATTGAACCGGTCGTGCAAAATTTTGCTTTTCAAGTCCTTTAATCGACATGATATGTTTGGTTTAAGCCTCACAAAACTAAAGTATACGAATTTTACTTCTATTATAGAATTTATTGTAGTTTTTATCTCTTCCAATGTTGGTGATGGATTGAGCATCCCACCACATCTTAGCTAGAATCGAACCCAACTCATATCGAAATAGGTGGCCTAGAAGGAAAAATATATGATATTGATTTTAACTAATTAGTGTCAAGTGACTAAAAAAGTTATGCTCATAAAGAAGTCAAATTCATTTATCAGATAGATTCAACTACTTAATCGCCTCAAAAATAATATAATTAGAGAGGTCACTACAAGAAAAACCAGCAAAAAATGACCGGAAAATCCTGACGGATTATATCCGTCAGGTTTCTCTGTAAAAAGTGAGGGACACCTGACGGATTCATATCCGTCAGGAAAAAAACTGATGGCTAGTAATCCTGACGGATTCGTGACGAAAATTTCCTGACGGACATATCCGTCACGAATCCGT
>OVBE01005657.1:0-21279 GCA_900406425.1 Iberis pinnata
ATGTTTACATTAATTACATCCGAAAAATATCCGATACAACCGAAATATATATACAAAGCGATAAAACATTCTTCATCAAAATACGGGTTTCTACAGTCGTGCTTTTATAAGACCTGTGGATTCAATCCCTCATATACTATTGCGTTTGCTATGCACTTGCAATGAATATATTTGGGTTAAAATCTGAGTATANGTGCTTTTATAAGACCTGTGGATTCAATCCCTCATTTACTATTGCGTTTGCTATGCACTTGCAATGAATATATTTGGGTTAAAATCTGAGTATATCACTAAGCCACAACTCGGTTTGCTGACTCGACCACAACCCTAGTCAAGCCTCCAAATTACATATTTTGTCTTTTAGTCGTTTAGAGTTTTTCTAAACCACTATATGTACTCTTAATGCGCCCTCATTTGTTTTTACCTTAGTTTTATGCCTTTTCTCTGTTTTTAGTGTTCTTCATGTTCTTGGTTCTTTGAACCAATATCTTCCAACAGATTTAGTTTTTGCTTAATTATTGTTTCTAGTTGTGTCATTACGATGGTTTCAACAAGAAATCACTTTTTAGCACTCTCTACAGAGGCGCCTTAACAAAAATAAGGATGCTTCTTGACACAACAAGCAGTGGTAACTTTCTTAACAAGAATGGCGAAGAAGGTTAGGAACTAGTTGAGAATTTGTCTCAATCTGGTGAGATCTACAATGAAGACTATGATTGTACTCCTCAGGGAAATTCTGATTCTAAAAACAAAAATAGGAAGGACATCAAGGTTTTGAATGATAAGTTGGATAAGATACTTCTTGCACAACAACAAGAAGTTCATTTTATTAGTAAGGAAGCGTAATTTAATGTCCAAGCTGGGGAGAATGATCAACAAGAGGAGATAAAATACATACAGAATCAAGGGGGCTATAACAAGGGTTTCAACAACTACACCAACAACCCCAGTCTTTCTTAGCGCAACAACAATGTAGCACATCCCCAAGATTAGGTCTATCCACCACTACATTAACAACAAGCAAAACCTTTCATCAACTATGGTCTACAACCGAATCATGGCTTTGTTCCTAAGCAACATGCACCAAGTGGCTTTCAATAACAACAACAACCAGTTGGAGCACCTCCTGGTTTTGTACCTCAACAACAACCAAATGTGGAAGCCATGCTGCAACAATTACTTCAAGGTCAAGCAAATGGTGCAATGGAGACTTCTAAGAAGCTTGTTGAACTCAACAATAAGATGGATTGCTCATTCAATGCCATCTATGCGAAGATAAAAGTTTTGAATTAAGGGTAACTTCTTTGGAAAGCAAGTATGCTACTACTTTTGTTTCTCCTCAAACCACATATAGCCAACTTCCAGGAAAGGCTATTTAGAATCCAAAGGAATTCGCATATGTCAATGCCATATTTGTAGGGAGTACCCAAGACCTACTTGATTTATATGGTCCTACTCACATCACTGAGGATAATGTCTTTCAAGTTTGGGGAAATTTAGGTCTAAATAAAGCTCAGATTGCAATTTTCGCACAAACTGATTCTCTGAGGTGGCCACAACCCACCTCAACAATCAGAGTGAAGCCTGTTTTTGCTGAAAAGCCATCTATTCCACATAAGAAGGATATACCTTTTGTCCCACCACCTTACATTCTAAAGTTACCATTCCCATCAAGGTTCAAGAAGGAGATAATGGCGAAATACCCATCGATCTTTGAGAAATATCATAAAAATAGTGAAATTCAGGAAATATTGGTGCTAAATGAGGAATGTAATGCCATAATAGCAGAGAAGCAAGAAGATCCTGGCTCATTTACTCTACCATGCTCATTAGATCCGTTGACCTTCAACAAATCCGTATGTGATGTAGGAGCATCCATCAATTTGATGCCTCTTTCAGTTGCCAAAAAATAAGGATTCAGTGAGTATAAAGCCTCTAATATACCTCTGATTTTAGTAGATATGGACAATTAGGCAACCTATTGGGACTCTTGAAAACTTGTCTATCAATTGGAAACTTAGAGATACCCATAGACTTTTTGTGGTGTTAGAAATGGATACGGAGCTAAAGGCTCCATTGATCTTAGGAAGGCCATTCTTAGCTACAATTGGGGTTGAAATCAATGTCAAGAAAGTCAAGATCAAATTGTATATGGGGAAGGGTCTTAAGATGGTCTTCAACATCAATGACAACATGAATAAACCCACAATTCATGGCCAGCTATTCTCTATCAAAGAGATAAATGAGGAAGATCATGAAGATGGGTACTCAAGCAATGATTCACTAGAGACTGATTTGATTGGGGACTTAACCCAAGTCTTAAAGCATAAAGCATCCTTTGTGGATGTCAAAAAGCCTGAATTAGAAGTTATTGCAGGATATGTGGAAAGTAGGAAAATAGAGTTGGAAACTGAATCCAGACTCGGCCACAACCCACCTCAGTAAGCCACTCCAGAGGAAAATGATTCCAGACTCGGCCACAACCCAAGTCAATAATCCACTCCAGGGGAAACTGCCAGACTCGGCCAGAAACCACTTAAACAACCCACTCCAAACAAAACTTTTTTAGAAAAAAATTTTGAGCCTTTTGCCCAAACAATGAACCTCAAGAGTGGTGATCAACTGCTTCTACTGAATCCAAAGATCAAGCATTGTCCATGAAAGGTTAACTCAAAATTCTCAAGGAGTTTCATGGTCAAAGAAGTTATACCAGATGGAACAATCACACTCGTTGGGAAGCTTGATAAGGAGATTAATATGAGCAACCAAGAAGCCAAACCAAACTTAGGTGGTTTGATGTCTCTGTATTTTACATGTTTTAAGTATGCATTTATCATCAATTATAGGTTTATTTTGTTATCAAAAGGTTGCATTCATTGACTTTCTTAGTATGTTTTCATGTTTAAAGTAGTTTTTCATTATCGTTGCATACATCTGCATTTTGGAGGTATTTCAGGTACTTAGGAAGGGTTTGGGGCCATGGAATCAACGTGAAGGAAGATAAGTGCTGGAGTGGGCATTCAACTTGGCCACAACCAGAGTTAAGACCACTTCTACCCAGTTAAGACACTAGAGTGGGCATTCAACTCGGCCACAACTAGAGCTAAGCAGATTTTTTATTTACCTGACACTCAGTTCAGTTTAATGACTCTACCACAACTAGAGATATATAACTCGGTTGCTGACTCTGCCACAACCCGAGTCAAGCTCCAAATTCTCCTATTTTCCTTTTAGTTGTTTAGGATTTTCCTAAACCACTCTATATACTCTTAATACACCCCCATTTGTTCTAAGCCTTATTTTACCTTAGTTTTATGCTTTTTCTCTACTTTGAATGTTCTTCATGTTCTTGGATTATAAAACCAATCTATCTCAATAAATTATGTTTCGTTTGATGATTTCTTTTGATTTATACTTATCTTAGTTTGAGAATCATGAATATCTGGTGTATATTAATCTTTAGCTTATGTTCTTCATTTCCGGGGTTGAGTTTTTCATTTATGGATTTGTGTTTTTGCTGTTCTTGAGAGTTTATCCTTGATCATTGAATTTGTTTCATATTTGCATTTCATACTTGTTATTATCACTAGATTCGACATGATCTTGATGATTTGTTTAGTTATTTCAATTTATGGGTTTGTGTTCTACATGGGTTATGAGTAGTTCATATGTTCTTGAGGACGGGGTAGATTTTGTGTGATTCCTTGATTTTCTAGATGTTTAAGCTTTTTATGTATTTCCTTTATGTTTTAGTGTTCTTAATGCTGATTTCTTTCACATCAATTGAAATTTGATCTTAGGCATTTCCACACCTAGAAGATGTTCGATGAAATGCTTGAACCACCTAATTCCAGAGATTTGCATTCTTATCCCAAGAGATTGGTTGTTTAGGGTGCTTATTGGCTTTAATAGGTTCTTTATGCCTTCTAAGTAATGTTCCGTTAACGATAGTTAGGGTTGGATATTGTTTAGCTTGAGATAATTTGTCAAGAGATTGAATCTGATTGTTTGTGAATCTATTGTCTAGGGATTAGGTCATGATTGAGGTATGTTAAACATCTAGGTAGGCTTAGGAGGATCATTGATCAATTACGTTCATCCTTAGGAACTTCTTTCTCTGATTGATTTAAAGTTTTATTTACTCACTTGTTATGTTGCTTCTTATCTTGTTTAGTTCTAATAATTGCATGTTAGTTTTCATGTTTAAGTTTAGTTTGTTATATGTTTTAATCACTTAGGATTGTTATTCTACTGTTTTAAAGACAATTTGGCTTGAATTAATATGATCTGATTGCATATAGATTGGTTAATAGCATCATTCATTTGGATTGATAACCCTATACTGCAAGTATATTAAACACTGACAATGATAGCACATTAAGGAACTGAAGTAATTAAACACTGAAAAACCCTACTATGAATTTGGCGTTGTTGCCAATTGGGTGTTTGTTTGTTACATTATGGACTTTAGACCTATTGAGATAAAGTTTGTTTTCCATATCCCTTTGTTCATTCACTTTGTATTTTTTTTGTTTTCAGGTACATAAACACTGTCTGATAATCTGAAGTGGCTACAATCAGAGTCAACAACCGGAGTTAGTGTCAATCTGTATGCAAACAAGATCACAAGGAAACTAGAACGTCTTACACTATCTTGACAACATCAATCACTTACCAAGACCGTTATGAGAGAAAAGGGAAAACTTAAGAGTACTTCAAGAGGTTTAACAAGTTCCTCTATCAATGGCTGACTTACATGTACCTCCTAGTGGTGGGCATACTATTTGTGCCTTGGATGCACCGGACACACACACTCAGCGCAAATGGATTGCTCCACCTGCTGTCAACAATAATAACTTTGAAATCAATCAAAGCTTGATTGCTATGGTTCAAGGGAACAAGTTTAATGGCCTGCCAATGGAAGACCTCCTAGACCATCTTGATGAGTTTGACAAACTTTGTGGTCTTACAAAGATCAATGGGGTTAGTGAAGATGCACTCAAGCTGAGACTTTTTCCTTTCTCTCTGGGTGACAAGGCCCATCAATGGGAAAAGTCTCCTTTTCAGAATTCCATTACCTTTTGGAATGAATGCAAGAAAGCTTTCCTTGCCAAGTTCTTATGTACTTCAAGAACAGCACGGTTGCGCAATGAAATCTCTAGTTTTGCACAAAGGAATGCTGAAAAATTTTGTGAGGCTTGAGAGCAGTTCAAAAGCTATACATTGCAGTGTCCTCACCATGGTTTCAACAAAGAATCACTTCTAAGCACTCTTTACAAAGGTGCCTTACCCAAGATAAGGATGCTTCTTGATACAACAAGCAATGACAACTTTCTGAACAAGAATGTGGAAGAAGGTTGGAAACTAGTTGAGAATTTGGCTCAATTTTATGGGATATACAATGAAGACTATGATCGCACTCCTCTGGATAGTTCTGATTCTAATGAAAAAACTAGGAAGGACGTCAAGGATGCTTCTTGACACAATAAGCGATGACAACTTTATGAACAAGAATGTGGAAAAATTTTGGGAACTAGTTGGGAATTTGGCTCAGTCTGATGAGATCTACAATGAATACTATGATCACACTCCTTGGGTAGTTCTGATTTTGAAGAAAAAACTAGAAAGGACATCAAGTCTTTGAATGATAAGTTGGATAAACTACTTCTTGCACAACAGCAACAAGTTCATTTTATAAGTGAGGAAGAACAAGTTCAAATCCAAGCTGGAGAGAATGCTCAACAAGAGAAGATGAGCTACATACAGAACCAAGGGGGTTACAAAAAGGTTTCATCAACTACATCAATAACCTGGGTCTTTCCTACCGCAACAACAATGGCGAAAATCCCCGATATAAGGTCTATCCACCACAACAACAACAACAAGCCAAGCCTTTCAATAACTATGGTCAACAACCGAATCAAGGCTTTGTTCCTAAGCAACATGCACCAAGTGGCTTTCCAACAACAACAACAACCAGTGGGAGCACCTCTTGGTTTTGTACCTGAAAAACAACAACCTCAACAATCAAATATGGAAGCCATGCTGCAACAATTACCAAGGTCAGACAAATGGTGCAATAGAGACTTTTAAGAAGCTTGATGAACTCATTAATAAGATGGATTGTTCATTCAATGCCATCTATGTGAAGATAGAAGTTTTAAACTCAAGAGTAACTTCTCTGGATAGCAAGTTTGCTTCTACTTTGTTTCTCCTCCAACCACAAATAGCCAACTTTTGGAAAAAACTATTATGAACTCAAAGGATTTTGCACATGTCAATGCTATATTTTTGGGGAGTACCTAAGACCTACCTTATCGAAATTTTCCTACTCACGTTATTTAGGGAATTATCATTCAAGTTTAGGAGAATTAAGGTCTAAATGAAGCTAATATTGCAGTTTCTGCACAAACTGATTCTCTGAGGTGGCCACAACCCATCTCAACAACCACAATGAAGCATGTTTTTGCTGAAAAGCCATATGTTTCATAAAAGAAGGATATATATTTTGTCCCACCTTCTTACATTCCAAAGATCTCATTCACATCAAGGTTCAAGAATGAGATAGTGGAGAAATATCCAGCGATCTTTGAGAAATATCATAAAGATATATAGTGAAATTCAGGAATTTTGGTGCTAAATGAGGAATGCAATGCCATAATAGCAGAGAAGCCAGAAGATCCTGACTCATTTACTCTACCATGCTCATTGGGTTCATTGACCTTCAACAAATTCCTATGTGATTTATGAGCATCCATCAATTTGATGCCTCTTTTAGTTACCAAGAAATTGGGATTTTAATGAATATAAAGCCTCCAATATATATTTGATTTTAGCATATAAGGACAATTTGGCAGCCTATTGGGACTCTTAAAAACTTGCCTATCAAGGTTGGGAATGTAGAGATACCCACAAACTTTGTGGTGTTGGTAATGGATAAGGAGTCAACAAATGCCTATGTGATTTAGGAGCATCCATCAATTTGATCCCTCTTTCGGTTGCCAAGAAATTGGGATTTAATGAGTATAAACCTCCAATATATCTCTGATTTTAGTAGATAGGCTCAATTAGGCAACCTATTGGGACTCTAAACTTGCCTATCAAGATGGAAATGTATAGATACCCACATACTTTATGGTGCTAGAAATGGATAAGGAGCCAAAGATCTGTTGATCTTTAAAAAACCATTCTTAGCTACAGTTGTGGATGTAATCAATGTCAAGAAATACAACATCATATTGAATATGGGGAAGGGTCTTAAGATGATATTCAACATCAAGGAAAACATGAAGAAACCCAAGATTCAAGGCCAGCTATTCTCTATCAAAGAGATGAATGAGGAGGATCATGAAGATAGGTACTCAAGTAGTGATTCACTGGAGAATGATTTGGTTGGGGACTTAAACCATGTCTTAAAGCATAAAGAAGCTTTTGGGGATGTCAAAGAGTCTGAATTAGAAGTTATTACTAAATATGAGGAAAGCAGGAAACTGAAGCTAGAAACTAAATCCAGACTTGGCCACAACCCGCCTCAGCAACCCACTCTAGGGAAAACTTATTCGAGACTCGGCCATAAACCACTTCAACAACTCACTCCAGACACAACTTTTTCAGAAAATATTTTTGAGTCTCGAGCCCCAAACAATGAACCTCAAGAGTCGTGATCAAGTGCTTTTACTTAAGCATTGTCCAAAAAAGGTGAACTCAAAATGCTCAAGGAGTTTCATAGTCAAGGAAGTTCTACCAGATGGAACAATCACGTTGTTTGGAAAGCTTGATAAGAAGTTTGCAGTGATTAGCCAAGAAACAACCCAAACATGGGTGGTTGGATAAGTCCAGGAAGAAAGCCTAGTTGAGGACACTTGGTTATCTTTGGAGAACTGTCTTAGGGTCAATAGAGTTTAGAAAAGTAGTTAAACTTAGAGACTATAAACAAGCTCAATTAGGAGGAATTCCCATGTCTATCCTTGTACATGCAAATCTTTTAGTTCTTGTTATCTTTTTAATGAATTGCAGGGGCTTTGATCTGTTTTGATAGGTGAGACAATAGGTCTTGGCTTAGACAAATAACACGCCTTGTAACAGAGTCAATATTTCCAAAAATCTGGACCAGCTTGGAGTGAACAAGTAACTCGGTTCTAAGCCACTCCTGCCACCTTCTTTAGTCAACCTAAAATAAGTACCACTCCAAACCATTTCATTGTATATACCATATCATATTTCTTTTGTTTGTGGTTTTGATCTTTAATGTGGGAACCGAAATTCGCACTGTCGATTTCCGTTAGTTAGGGTAAATTAGAGAAACTCAGGTTTTCCTAAAGATCCCGAACTTCTATGAATCAAACGTAAATAAGATTAGAGTACGAAAACAAGTAATAAGAACACGGATTTAAAAATATGAAAGAGGGCAAAAAAGTCTTATTACAAATCCCATGAACGTGCTACAATCATGCAATAGCCTCGGCCGTATGAACTATCGGCGAATACCATAGATCTAATAACATAGTGAGTTGCGACTCAATTGAATGTGTTTTTCTCTTCCTCTTCATCTCTCTTATATAGGCTTCAAGGTTGAATAACATAGGAAAATTGAATGTGTTTTTCTCTTCCTCTTCATCTCTCTTATATAGGCTTCAAGGTTGATCTATTTTCCTTTTCCGTCTTCCGTTCTTTCGCGGAAATCTTCCTTTTCTAGTTTATTATTCTGCGGAAATCTTCCTTTTCTTGATTACTTTCGTTTCTTCATGGCTTACAGGACAATTCGTGACCGTCATTGCGTTTTGCTAGATTCTCGCATGGAATCGTAAGTGGGCTGTTATCGTGTTTTAGGCTTCGTTGGGACATTTTAGGTTTAGGCAATTTTTATGATTCTTATCGGAGAATCGGCCTTTCTCACGATGATACGTATAAGCGAGATAACATCGGCATTTAAGTTAGCCATTATTGTTTCGTATGATTGATAAATACGGGCGCATCCTCATTATCGTTCCGAAGAATAACGGTTTTAATCATATAGTCAAGATAATCTTAGATGTTTCGGTTAACCATTTTTATATGATTAATTTAATACAGAAAGATTTCACAATTCTTTAGCAAGTCGTAGGAGATAATTGTATAGCTAAGGTAACTCCAGTGTTCAAGATAACTGAAACCGCTTATTCGATTAATTCGGGACTTACGCGAGTTTTACGATTTTTATTGCAAAATTCCAATGGAAACTCGGAATGATACAAAATGAGAGATGAGAGGTTGAGATCAAGTCAGCTCGCTAGTTGGCGAGCTGAACATGCGTTGTCCAGCTTGCCAACCGGTGAGCTGAACTTGTGTGGTTCAACTCGCCAGTTGTTCAGCGTATGTATTTTTGTATCTGTCAAGGTCTTTCATATTTCTCCGATATTGATTTTGAGTATGCTAGTCTCGATCTCGATATTGGACATAAGCTGATTATCTTGCCTAGTTAAAATATTAGTGATAGGAAAACCCGGTGGGAAAAAACCTTCTCGACTAAGGAGAAAACAGTACTGAGATAATCGCTTAGCTGTTCAACGATTGTTGTCTGATTCTTCCGAAGCGCATTCCCTATGGTCCTTCAGATGTATCGAAACTTTGGTTATTTTGTTATGTTGATTGGAACTGGTGCGATTTGATGCTTGGATTGACGCTTGTGAGACATCAATTTCGTCGTGAACATTTTTGATCCGAACTGTTAGCCCCCCAGCTTGTAAGAATCATTGGAATGTTCTTGTGAGATATTAAGTTAGGAAAGTTTGGCGAGTTAGGCATAATTGATGGCTAAAAATTCCAAAGATGAATAGTACAAAATTTTCTTATAAAATTGAGAAGCTACTTTTTAAACTTCACTCAGCCACTTTTCAAGAAATTTTCAAAGGTAGAAAATCTTTTACTCTCTCAATCCTTTGTTGTTTACCTAATTTCATTATGAATTCGAACATGGGGATTTCTACGAATGCGTTACCGTTGATGTTTAGCCCCGAAAGCATACAACTTCAGGATGGGGTCTGTCGAAAATTAAATTTATGAGACCTTCGTTCGATTCAAAAGAGGTACAGACGTATTGGCGCAAAACATGCGCCATGGAGGCTCCACCTCTCGAGTCGTGGTGTCCGCCGAAGCCCAAATTTGGCAGAAACTCTGAAAGCCCAAGCGATTTCCAAGCGTCCTTCCTGAACACTATTCGAGAATTTTGCAGAGTCTTGGACAATGTGTAGTTTCGCTTGCCTGTACACGGGGAAGAAGCTAGTTCTCTGCCTCACGGTTGGTTTACCTGATACAAGCGACATCTGTTACACTGTCGACTATGGTTTCCTAATCCAGGAGTTATAGTCGAGTTTTTGGATCGATATGGCGTATCGATTGGCCAAATTTCACCGCGCGGCCTCCAGCACCTCGTTTATATCTTAGTCTTGAGCTACGAGTGAGGGATAGATCTGGACGCCGACTATCTTACGGCATTCCTTCATCCGAGGGGTTTGGGTGCGAATCTCCGGTATTACCTAATTCCACTGATCCATATGGCGGTCGTCCAATCGTTCCAATCCAACATCCATAGCTGGAAGAAATGCTAATTTTTTGTTCGAATATATAGCGCTTCAGTCTCAGGGGATTATATTCCTTGTTTTAGATAGAAATGGGGTCTGAAGGGTACCGCGGTCGGATATTTGAGTCGCTTTTGGTGTACCAATGCCTAACATACATTTTTGTTTTGTGTAGTTGTCAATCATATTCCTCCGCATATGCATAACCTGTATATTGTTAGGGACCTTCTCAGAGGCGGTCCACTTCATTGGGGTCATTTCTCTCTCCAACGTTGTTGCTTATCACAATGCCCGAGCCTGTCCTGACGTTATCGTAGAAGAGGAGGAAGAAGACCGAGCGATGAAAAACTTCCCCAATACAAGATGCCTCCCGTGAGGGATAGAGACAGGTCACCAAGGGATGTGAATAATTTCCTCAACGCGAGTAGTTCTACCCAAGGTGGGGGAGGATCGACTCCCAAGGTGTGTTTGAATGATCTTGATGGTTTAAGCCAAATCTCGATTCCCTAGCTCGAAACCAATTTCTTTAACTTCTTGGGCACTACGCTGACTCAACCTTTTGCTGTAGAAGATATTATGAGGTTGAAGCAATTTCTCGAGGCTTCGCGCCAGTGCATGGGGGTTAGTTTCTGCTTATACTATTTCGTTTTCATGAATGTTTTTGCTAAATTTTTGTGGGGTTTCCGATAGGGTCTCCATGCGTTGGACGAGGCCCTTGTGGCATGGGACCTAGAGGCGCGAATAGCTTGGTTCAAAGCCGAGAGGCTCGAGGAGAGAAATCCTGTTTAAGGAAAAGATGGAAGAATTGGCGCAAAAGCATGCATCCCAAATTCGATGCACAATCAGGCATGATTAGCGCGAGGTTGTTTCGATCATGGCGGATCACTCGACTCTTTTCACAGCCAATTTTAATCGATTGAAACAAGCATACCAAACAATTAGGGATTACCATGAATGCCGCATGTTGGGGTCAAAAATGGTCACGAAGAAATTCATGTTCAAAAACGTTGGTATACGCATCGATCCGATCGGCAGAACAAACCACAAAATGATACGTTTCAAAGAAATTGAGACACAACCACAAAATCGCTAAACGATCATCTCGGCACTCTTTTGTCCTTAGTTGAGAATGGTTTTTTCCCACATGGTTTTATTATCACTAAGGTTTCAACAAGGCAAGATGGTCCACTTACTCGGAATAAATATCTGAAGAATATGGAAAACCTCGCTGAATGCGCAATCTCCGAAAAATGGAAAGTTTGAACCTTGGTCAAATACGAACCATTGAGACGTTTTCGGATGTACATTCACCTCGCTAGGTGGGGAGACGAATCAGAAACATTCATCTTGCCAATTGCCAAGATGAATTTGAACAAGGAATTCATCTTGCCAGTTGGCGAGATGAATTGGAAAATTCATCTCGCAAACTGGTGAGATGAACTCGGACAAGAAATTCATGTCACCAGTTGGCGAGATGAATTGGAAAATTCATCTTGCCAATTGGCGAGATGAATCGGAAAATTCATCTTGCCCATTGGCGAGATGAATTTGGACAAAGAGATTCATCTCTCCAGTTGGCGATATGAATCAGGTATGTTCTTCGTATCATTCTGGAAAATAATCTCTTTCTTCGTATCGTTATGATCTTCCTTTGGGGTTTTATGAAAAATATCGTAAAGTTCGTTCCTTTCATGCAATAACTTCCTACGACTCGCAACAGAACCGTGAAATCATTTCGTATTAATCAGACATGTAAAATGATAGTGTTTAACTTAAAATCCGATGTTGTACTATTTACAACCTTTCCGCAAAGGTATCAATCATGTTGTACGCCAAAGTTTGTTTTTTCGGCAAGAATCGTAAAAAAGGCCTAAACCGTAAAACGGCCCAACGAGGCCTAAAAAACGACTACAGCCCACTGAAAATTACATATGGGAGACGAGCCCAAACATAATGACGGTCGAAGCTTGTCGTTTAGCCAGAGAGAAATGGAAGAAATCCAAAAAAAGAAGATTTTAGCTGAAGAATCCATCAAGAAAAGGAAGATTTCCGCAAAGGAACGGAAGATGGAAAAGGAAGACAAAGCAATTTTGAAATCTATATAAGAGAGACCAAGAGATGGTTCAAGAAAGAAGAAAAGATTGGACACACCAGAAAACTTAGGGCTTTTAAAATTTTGTTCAGTTCTTAGAGAACTACAACTCAATTAGGTTGTTCACAGTTTCTGCTCTTAGTTTTAAGGTATTTACCGGATGTTCTTACGGCTGCAATTGCTGTCTAATTGTAAAATGTTCACGAGATTCGGAATAAGAAACCTCTTTAGCCCTATTTCATATTCATTAATTTTGCACTCTTTCATTTGTTTTCGTATTCTGATTTTGTTAACGTTTGACTCACAGAAATCCAATCTCTTTGGAAAGTTAGAGTTCACTCTGATTTTTCATAACTAATAGAATCGACGGTGCGAATTTTGGTTCCACGCCGTAGTTCTGTGGACGCCTTGTATCAGAACATGGAACCTGATTACTTGTACGACACCAAGATGAAAAAGTTGTCCGGGTACATGGATAAGTGAGAAGATGCAAGGTCCCTGATTCCTGTTTCCCTGGACTCGGAAGAAACCGGGGCTGCGGTGCATGGTGAAGAGGAGGTGGTGGACCAGGATCCGAGACCGTGATTACGGTTTGTGAGGAATGTGGGTTCGCATAAAGGGAGTATGTTCCCTGTTTTTGTTTATGGTTTTGGCCGAGTGCGGATGTTTTTAGTTTAGTAGGATTGGCCGTTGGTGGTCTTGAATCCCTCCGCATTGCAACTTTTTGTAAGTTAATTTTATGTAAATATATGGTTTAGTTGTCGAGGCAATATTACGAGTAGACAATTCGTATTACATTCTCTGATTTGTCGCTACGCCCACTTATCTGTTTTGGATGCGATTTTTAGAGGAATCTGACATTCGAGTTATGCGGACTCCCGTACGTGAGCGATGACACTAGTTTAGGTATCTCGTATCGGTCAGATACTATGTCTGGATATATTAGAGACCATCATGCTGGGTTTAGGGCAAGACCTAGGTTTACTCTCAGTTTTAAGGCGTGCGGTGAATATCCCGGATTACATATCCTGTTTATGATTTCCACCTGATTCTATTTCAATATTGGAGTCTGCAATAGACTCGCATCGATCGGGAACCAAGCATCTGTTCAAAGACAATTTTTAAGTTGTTTTGAAGTGCTGACCAAAATTTTAGTTTTTCTAGCGCTTTTATCCTTGTGTCGTCTGTTGGGGCCAATCAACAGGTTCGATTATGGGAGCGAGTGTTTGCTCATTTTCGATTTCAAGTCTGTGTAGATTGCGTTCGTACGAGTTCGAAAGTTTGTTTTCAGAAGTTCACGACATCTCGCTTTTCCGAAAGTTCTTTTTCTATTTGAATCTTTTGTGTTTTCGAATGTGTTCAAGAGATGTTCATGCGGTTCGTCAAAGGTAACTCATGATGCGACATTAAGAAGCAACCTTCCACCTGTCGGTGAGAAAATTGAAGATAATAAGGCCGAACGAGTCATACTGGAGCTCGGTGAATCTTCTGAAGAATCGGACGAAGATGCGGACATACATCCTAAGAGGGTTAAAGACCGTTTGACTCGACAAAATCCCCAACTCGATAAGCCCATGACCGAGGAAGAAGAAAATATCTTCTTGGTGGAGCAAAAAAACAAGCCGAGGAACAAGCTCGAATCATCCAAAAAAAGCTGACAAGCTCACAAGGCTACTGAGGGTGATTCTAACGCAATTCACGATCTCCGCGAATTCCTTGAAAAAACCATGGCCGAAATACAGGCGGTAAAATCGCAAATCCACCATGCTACTAGCATGGCCCTGGAAATCGACTGACTTTTTGAGGAGGCATGGAGAAATCCATTCACGGCTCCTATAACTAATGCCCGGATTTGAGACCCTAGTAAAATCTAAATCCTGGTGTACGATGGTACCATGGATCAGAAAGCACACTTTCAAATCTTTCATATTGCAATGACAAGGTCGAAACTAAGGGAAGGAGAAAAAGACGCAGGTTCTGCCTTCTTTTCGTCGAACATCTCCATGGCGAAACTCTCGAATGGTTTTCTCGACTGAAACAGAACTGCATCGCGAGCTTCCGAAAAATTTCCTTGGAGTTTCTCAAACAATACCCATGTTTATGGATAGGGAGACTTCCGATGTCAATCTTTGGAGCCTCGCTCAAAAAGAAGACGAATCCCTCCGAGATTTCATGAAACGGTTCAAGATCATAATGTTAAGAGTCAGCGACATCAGCGACAAAGTGGCCATGGACGCGCTCTACAAAATCTTTGGTACAAATCCAAATTCAGAAAATGGATAGCCCTCGAGAAACCGCATACGATTCAGGACACCTTGCCCAAAGCCACATATTTTATTAACATCGAAGAAGAGATGAGAGTTTTTTCCG
Organism: Iberis pinnata; assembly: GCA_900406425.1. Lineage (NCBI taxonomy): Eukaryota > Viridiplantae > Streptophyta > Magnoliopsida > Brassicales > Brassicaceae > Iberis > Iberis pinnata. The sequence goes on from OVBE01005657.1 coordinate 15,019, forward strand.
CAAAAGCATGCCGGCGTAGGCATCCGCAAAAGATATTCCCTCTAAACAAAAATAAAAAATAAAAAAATCGTAATGACCAGTACGTCCATCACGAGGGAGAGGACCTTCGAGGAGTGTATAACTACGCTATAAACTAGTCGTCCGAAAGAGGAAAAACGTCAGGCAACACCTAAACCAAAACCACCTCTTACGAGTTCCACCAAACGAAGGGTCACTCCACAGTAAACTGCAAAGTATTCGAAGTGAGATTGACGGTAGAGCTACTCGCAGGACAGATGTTGGAAATATCCAGCGTAAACAATCTCCTTAGAAAGGCAAATCGACCGCCTAGACCAGAACATGTACTGCCGGGAAACAACGCACACAAGGTCCCCGAACAGAAGGGAATCACGGAAGAGATCCTGAGGATAAAATCGGAAAAGTCAATCATCATTGAGTAAACATGATAATCGGAGGCTTATAGTACTGTTAAGACAGAATCTCCGCAATAAAGGCATACCATCGCATGGCAGAATTGATCGCCAATTGGCCCGATCACCTTCTTTTCACGTCTTTCGATTCGTCGAGTAACACCATTACCTTCAAGGAAAGTGAAACAGTCAGAATCAACATCCCTTACAGTTATCCCCTAATAATCGACCTCATCATCAGGGACTTCATGGTCGTAAGGATTCTCGTTGACACAGGCGAGCTGAATGACCAATCTTGGGTAAAATTATCGTAACTCTTAATTGCTGTAATGGATTGACTTGAAACCACTTCCATATGAAAGCTAAATTGCGTGGATATCTGTGTCAAAGTTTCAGCCTCATCCATTTACGGGAAAATCTTCAAGCATTGCTAAACTTCTGACCCTTCTGTCGGACTCTACAACACGAACGCTAAACACACAATCAGGTCGCCAACTAGCAAGCTGAATCTCGCCAACCAGCAAGCTGAATCTCGCCAACCAACAAGATGAATCTCGAAAAATTCAGCTCGCCAGTTGGCTAGCTGAATCTCGCACATTCAACTTTCCAGTTGGTGAGCTAAATCTCCCAAATTCAGCTTGCCAGTTGGCGAGTTGATTTCATCTCGAACCTCTCGTCTCTTGTTTCGTATCATTCCGATGTTCCGTTAGAATTCTGCGACTAAAATTATAAAACATATTCTCTCCATATAAATGTCTAGGTTATCGTGTAAACGGTAAACCTCACGGTTATACGATTATTCCTTTCGGTTTGCAGAAGTAACGTGAAATCCTTTCATATAATTTTCAATCGTATAAAAAGATGAGGGCTAACTTAAAACGCCAATGATTATCTCGACTATGCGATCAAAATTTTTATTTTCCAGAGCAGTCGTGAGAATGTATTCGTGCCATTTAATCATACGAAGCGGTAACAACTAACTTGTCGTAAAGTCCGTATCGCATCATCGTACGAAAGATTGATTCTCCGATAGGTATCGTAAAATCACCTAAACCATATAACGGCTCGATGAGGCCCACTTGCAATTCTAAGTGAGAATTCCGCCCAAGTATGATGACGGTCACAACTTATTACGCAAGCCATAAAGATATGGAAGGAATGCAGAAAAGAAATGTTTTCGGAGGAGAGACGGGACACTTTCAATCCTCAGGACCAAAAGACTTAGGGTTTTAGATTATTTTTCCGTTCTTTCTAGTGAGCTAGAATCAATTAGGTTATTCAGTCTATGTCGTGGGTTCTAAGAAATTCACCAATTATTCTTACGGCAGAGGCTATTGCTTGATTTTCTGGTGGTGCCTGGTCCGACCTAGGTGTTCGTTCAGTCTCTCTGATGAGATCTTTGATGTTGGTTACGTCCTTTATTTCTCATGCGAGTAGTTTTGTTGTTAGTCTTGCTCTGAGAAATTTTCAGTTTGCCATGGAGTGACCCTTCGTTTGGTGGAACTCGCAGAAGGTGTTTCATCGTAAGAGGTGTTTTGAGTCTAGGTATTACCCGATGATCTCCCTTGTTCAGATGACGTGTTGATAGCATAATTATGCGCTCCCTAAAGATCGTCTCCCTCGTGATGGACGTACTTGTCGTTACGAGGGTTTCTCTTTTTTTTANTTATTTCTACTCCGCTGGAAATTCTTTTGCAAATGCCTTTGCATACTTATGCTTATGCGATAGAACTTTCATCTCTTCTTCGATGGTGATGATATTTGTACCAGAGANATTTCTACTCCGCTGGAAGTTCTTTTGCAAATGCCTTTGCATACTTATGCTTATGCGATAGAACTTTCATCTCTTCTTCGATGGTGATGATATTTGTACCAGAGAGTTTTTCGTAGCGGGTCTATGGCGACCTTGTCGCTAATCCTTCCGACTCTCGAGATTACCATCTTGAATCGTTTCATGAAATCTCAGAGAGATTCGTCCTCCCTTTGAGACAAGCTCCACAGATCGATGTCAGAAGTTTCCCTATCCATAAACATGGAGTAATGTTTGAGAAATTCCGCAGAGAGTTGTCGGAATTTTCCAATGGAGTTGCATTTTAACCAAGAGAACCATTCGATAGCCGCTTTCTAGAGGTGTTCGACGAAGAGGAGGCAGGATCCTACGTCTTTTTCACCCTCCTTAAGTTTGGACCTCGCCATCTCGATTCAAAAGGTTTGTAGATGGGCTTCTGGATCGGTGGTTTCGTTATACATGGGAATTTTAATTTTGATGGCGTCAGAAATTCGAGCCTTAGTTGTACGTGCTGTAAACGATGTTTTCTGGGCTTACTGTCTAGACTTCTGCAACAGTTTTTGCGATGTAGTCACGGAGATCTCGAATTTCATCAAATTTATCGTTAATGGTTTTTGGAGCTTGTTGGTGTTTATCTCAGATGTTTCGAGCTTGTTCTCCGGCCAATTTCTTTTGTATTGCCCAGAAGACGTTTTCTTCTTATTTTATCATGGGTTTGTCGAACTGATGATCTTTCTGAGCCGATAAGTTGCTTCTTCTCCTTGGGTGCACATCCGCATCTTCATTCGAAGAAACAGACTGGTCGGTGGATTCCAGGTTAAGTCACTCGGTGTCGTTCTCTTCCGTTTCCCCGTTTAAAGGCGAAAGGTTGTTGACATTTTCAACGTTGTGTCAGGGGTGATTTCGTCGAGATTTTGTTCCAACGTACCCTTTTTTGTATTTTTCACCTTATCGAACGGGGTTGTGAAGTCGAGCCTTCTTCTGTGGAGCTTAGTAGATCTGCGTGGAAAGATTGTTCTAGTTCTCGCGGTCAAGGTTTCGACCGGCCTAGCTAGAAAGCTTGTTAGCTTATCTTGTTCTTCCGACTTCTTTTCTACAGCTGGGAACATCTTCTTAATCTCCTCGAATGTTGCAGCGACTGCGTCAACGTTGACTATGGTATCTTTCGTCGCAAAATTTCATCAAGGTTGTCGTTCGGTGAAATACCGTCACAAGGTGATTGACAATTTTGATTTTCAGTAGCCATGTCCGATCTTGTTGTTTGATGTAAAAGAAATCGCTTGCCCCTCCTTATAGCGCCAAACTGTGAGAACAAAAATTCACACTGTCGATTTCCGTTAAATAAGGGAAAATCGAATAAACTCAACTTTCCAGAGGTCCTAGATTTCTATGAGCCAACCATTCAATAGATTAGAATACGATAATTAACAATAAAAATACGAGAATGAAAATACGAAAGAGGGCAAAAGATTTTCTTATTCTGAATCATGCAAGCGTGTTACAATCAGATGATAGCCTCGGCCGCAAGAGCTGTTGGCGAATATCCTAAATCTAACAATTGAAACTGAAAAAACCTAATTGAGTCGCAACTCACTAGAAAGAACAGAAAATAATATAAAGCCCTAAGTATTTCGATGTGGACAATTGGACGTGTCTCTGCTCTTCCTCCTCATCTCTCTTATATAGACGCCTAAGGTTGATCCGCCTTCCTTTTCCGTCTCTGATTCTTCTGCGGAAATCTTCCTTCTCCAGTTTATTCTTTTGCGGATATATTCCTTTCTTTGATCCCTTCCATTTCTTTATGGTGTGTGGAACAAACTACGGCCGTCATCACACTTGGGCCAAATTCTCGTTTGAAATCGTAAGTGAGTTGTTAGCCTCGTTGGGCCATTTTACGGTTTAGGCGATTTTTAAGCTTCCTCTCGGAAAACCGGCCTTTTGTACGACGATATGATAGAAACTTCACGAAACAGTTATATCAATCGCATAGGTAAGATAACATCGGCGTTTAAGTTAGCCTTTATTGTTTTATACGATTAAAACTCATGTAAAAAGGTTTTTCGATTCTTTCGCAAGTCAGAAGAAATAATCGCATAAATAAAGTAACTTTGGTGTNTAATTATATCAATCGCATAGGTAAGATAACATCGGCGTTTAAGTTAGCCTTTATTGTTTTATACGATTAAAACTCATGTAAAAAGGTTTTCGATTCTTTCGCAAGTCAGAAGAAATAATCGCATAAATAAAGTAACTTTGGTGTTTAAGATAACCAAAACCGTTTATACGATTAATTCAAGATTTATATGATAAGAATAATTTTTATGGTTTTTTATTGTAGAAGTCTAACGAAAACCCGAAACGATACGAAACGAGAGATGATTTGTCTGAGATGGTGTCACCTCGTCGGTTGGCAAGTTGAATTTATACGATCCAGCTTGCCAACTGGCGAGTTGAACATGCTCAGTTTAGCTCACCAGTTGGCGAGCTGAATTTATACGATTCAGCTAGCCAACTAGCGAACGTTCGTATTTTCGTTTATCTGTAACCAATATTCAGCACTAAAGAGTTTGTCCGAAGATTTTGATTTGCTTGTTGTTGTTCCAAAACATGTCTATCGAGGCCTTTCGTATTTCTTGGACATTGATTTCGAGTATACCGGTTTTGACCTGACATTAGACGTAAGCAGATTATCTTGCCTCGCTAAAACCTTAGTGATAGGAAAATCCGGTGGGAGAAAACCTTCTTGACTAAGGACAAAAGAGTGCAGAGATAACCACTTAGCTACTCAACGATTGTTATCCGGTTCTTTCAAAACATATCCCTTGAGATCTTTCGGAAGTATTGCGGCTTGGTTAGTTTGTTTTGTTGATTGGGATGATATGACTAGTGCGGTTTGATTTACGGATCGTGTGATTAACGTTTCAATGACAATTTTTAGACATCGATTTCGTCGAGACCATTTTTGATCCCAACACTTGGTTCGTTGTCAAGGATAGGAATATACAGGTTATTGGCTCATCATCTTGCTCTTCTACCCTATGCGCCTTTGATGCGGAGGTTGTAGCTGTAAAAGAGGGTATCTTGCAGTTGCTAAGGCTGGGTTACTATAACTTTGGAGTCAAGAATGATAGTAAGGAGCTCATGACCATTCTTCAATGTTCAATGGTTAAACTTGATAGGCCATGGAGACAGAGTAGCTCTTCTATTCCGCAGGATATAACAAATATAGCTAGTTCTTGTTCAGTTCAGTATCTTGCTTACATCCCAAGGATACTAATAGTGTGGCAGACTCTTTAGCTGTAAAAGCGAGACAATCACTATCTCCAAATATTATAAAACTCTTCTGTTAACTTACAAATAATATTATGATGACAAAAAATTCTTATAACATATAAATTAAAACATAACCAAAGTTGAACCGAAAATGCTTAAAACATACAAAACACAATTAAACACTCATAAATTTTAGTCATTTATTTATTTAGAATAACCGAAATATTCAAAATTACAATTATAGATTTGAAAATATAATTATTTTACATGAAAAATATATATCAAAAGTTAGATCAAATCTTTGTATCACCACCACTTTTTTCAATTTCACCCGATGTTGCAAAAAATATATGGACAAATGATGTTGCACCTAAAGTTCCCCATATTCTTTGACGAATGGTATCATATTAGGAGATCATAGAGATTGGTCTAATTTAGAAGATGAATATTTCAGAAGATCAAGAAAATCATGAATATATGTTAATATCATATGTTAGAATATTTACCAAGATTTATGTTTATCATAAATTAGTAAATTAGATTTATGTATTCATGTATAAATATTATTGCATATTGTAATGAAAAAATCTACGAAATTTTGTAATGCAGATTTGTTTGTGTTGCCAATTTGTTTTCGGAGATTTGTTTGCATTGTAGACTTTTAATCTCGCAAATATTTTTTTTGCATATTTGTTTGTCTCTTTGACAGCAGATTTTTACCTCATGTCTACGTTGATAGTAGGAATTTTTGGGTGTGAGAGGTTTTCCCTACACTATCAATTCCTAATT